>JAYJMH010025624.1:0-18363 GCA_036873815.1 Phacellophora camtschatica
GCCAAGAATTCTTAAGAATTCTCATGTTTTCTTAAAAACGTTGTAAGAATTCTTGTTGGGCAAGAAATAATTCTTGTAGAGCTCGAAAGAATTATTGTGATCACGGTAAGAATCTTGTGGAAAATATTGAATACTGAATATGCAATAATATAAAGTGCCATACTATTCTTGAAATAAATAATTTGTTGATCTGGGCCTTGTTGGTAAACTGTATTCCCTTTTGTGTTATTGGCGAAGCATCAGCCATACCAGGAGTTTTAGTTTCATCCAATCTTGATAAAAAAAAAACTAAATTCCTGGCTTCATGGTTATAAAATTGGTATCAAAAGCACAAGAGGTCATAGTTGCCAACAAATCTGAAGGGCAGACTTCTTGTATTCTTGGAAAACACCAACTTTACCAGGAATTTAATTTTGCTCTATTTTGATTCTAACAAAACTGAATTGCTCGCTTTCATAATAAAGCTGGTGTCAAGAACACAAGCGGTGATAGTCCCCAACAAATCCAAAGGCCAAAATATCAATACCCTGCATTCTCTAACTATATTCTCTGGGCCTTATTAGGGACCATGTCCTCTTTTGTTCTTGGCAAACACCAACTTTACCAGGAGGTTTAGTTAATTATTCTATTTTGATCCTAACAAAACTAAGTTTCTAGCTTTCATAATAAAGCTCGTGTCAAGAACACAAGATGCATATTCCCAAACATGGCCTCTATGACTGTAGAAATAGTAGTCAAAAGCACAATACATAATCCCTCATACAATAAAAAAATCTGATTTGCAAATAAGGTTGACCAGTTTCTGATTGTGCCCAAATTTTTTGAGAAAATATATGTAAATTTTTGAAAAAATATTTGTAAGATTTTTGAGAATTCCAAAATGATACTTTGTTGGAAGTTTGACTTGTAATCTTCATTAACAATACCATTTAAAAACTTAGCCAGAGTTTTATTGATGAAGATCACAAGTCAAAACATCTAACAAAGTACATTTAAAGTCAAATTCTTGTCATAAATTCTATTTAGTTTTGAAATTGAGCTTCTGATTTATCATTGTAAGATTTTTGAATTAGCATAAACATATCAGAATTGTTTTTAAATGCATAGCTGATCGGTTTCTTATTTAATATTATAATACATATATCTTATGAAAAAGTTGTTTTATTACATCTGTACTGTAGGTTTATTTAATTTACTGTGTTGCTTTCTTCTTACCATTTGGGCGGCAGACAGATGACTGTTTCAACACAAATGTTTGCAATTTCTGGATTTTCACTGCGACAATTTCCAGCAATAGGTCGAAACAGTTTGGTTGTACCAATCGTGTTGTCGCTCCATACAAAGTAGCCAACATCGCGAAGTGACGGGTTGGGTTGTCAACGTACGGTGAATGTGACCCATTGATCTTGCCTTCTGAAAATATTTTTCCAGTGGGTCTTGACAGAATCACTCTGATAAAACGTAAGGAACATCTTGACAAAGCAGATGCTGAACAAGTTCGATGGAAGCCAGAGAGTGTAGACTGGTGATCTTTACGCCTTCATATGTTTGCCATGAAATAAACCATCGATTATTCTACCTTTCGTTGCAATGTCATCGATTATTCTACCTTTCATTGCAATGTCAACCAACAAGAACAGAAGCTTCTTTCTCCAATTCGTTTTGAAATTTCCTGCACCAGATGGAACTTTAAATAGCGAAATACCTTTATTTTGAGATCTTCTTGAAATTGGATAACCATAAATTGAACAATTATCGCCTGGCATTTCCACAAAAAGCTAAAAACCTTCGCGAGTACATTTAAACGAAACAAAGCTGTACAAGGAGCGGCCATCACGAAATGTAGCGTGCATGGGAGAAACTGGGTACTAGTTTGAATTTCTTAACAAAAACATACAACAATAGCCCATTGTCCGCTTCCAGACTATCCTTCTCTTATGACTATGGTTCTTTCAAAGTTCTGTTGTGCTAATTATCTCTTGTTATTATTTCTTGTCAAAGTTTAAAATTTCACAATGCTTAGAGGCTACGTTAAGAAAGGCAAATTGTGGTCAAATAGAGATATAGAGAATGCTTTGCTTGAAATAGATAGTGGAAAGTCAATAAGAAGCACAGCTATAATATATGTGATGTCAGAAGCAACTTTTCGAGTAAGTTCCAAAAAGCAAGAAAAAGGTGACGCAATTGGGTCACAAGGAGGAAAGCCAGCACTTAACATTGATGTTGAAAAAAATCTTGCAGAATGTATAGTCATGCATCATTTGAAAACTTGGATTTAGCCCAACTGCCAGTGAAATTCTCGATCTTTGTTGCAAAATGCATGAATTCCAACAATATGTTTACGCCATTTAGCAATGAAAAACCAAGGAAAGGATGGCTTGCTTCTTTTATCTGGAGAAACAGCGTCTATTTAAAGAACAAATTTGGAATTGGGTCAGGATTTCCCATCGATCCTTCAAAGTGTAAAGTTGTGAGTGTAAAAGGGAAAACGGCATTAAAAGTAAATTGTGGGGCTGGTAGAGAAAACACCACACACAACTAATAATATTTAGTGGAAAAAATTTGCAGTCAACTGGGCGTGGAGATCGGGCTTCACCAGGGACATGATACGGAAATTCCGACAGTGGTTGGATGGTTAACAAACCCAATGAACAAAATTTACATTATCTTATACAATGTACAATTAGACAATGTCGACTTTTTAAACATTATAATGGGTCGTCGAGAGGCGAAGTGGTTAAGCTGCTTTGTTTCAAAGCCAACTACCGGCTATAGGAGTAGGAAGAAGAAGTAACAAGAAGAAGTAGTAGTCAAATTAGCAGGAAGATCAAGTAAGAAGAAGTAGCAAGCGTAAATTTTAGAAAAAAGTAGCAAGAATAAATAGTAGCCGCGAAATACCAAAAAGAAATAGTTGAAAGAAGTAGGAAGAAGGATAGAAGTAGGAAGAATATCTAGTAGGAAGGAGTAGGAAGAAGAAGTAGCAAAAAGAGGTAGTGGTTGAAGTAGCAAGAAGATCTATTAAGAAGAAGTAGCAAGCGTAAATAGTAAAAAGAAGTAGCCAGAATAAGTAGTAGCCGAAATGCCAAGAAGAATTAGTTGAAAGAAGTAGGAAGAATGAAAGAAGTAGGAAGAATAAGTAGTTGGAAGGAGTAGGAAAAAGAAGTATCAAAAAGAGGTAGTGGTTGAAGTAGCAAGAAGATATATTAAGAAGACGTAGCAAACGTAAATAGTAGAAAGAAGTAGCCAGAATAAGTAATAGCCGAAATAGCAAGAAGAAATAGTTGGAAGAAGTAGGAAGAATGAAAGAAGTGGGAAGAATAAGTAGTAGGAAGGAGTAGGAAGAAGAATTAAAAAAGAGGTCGTGGTTGAAGTAGCAAGAAGATCTAGTAAGAAGAAGTAGAAAGCGTTAATAGTAGAAAGAAGTAGCCAGAATTAGTAGTAGCCAAAATCGCAAGAAGAAATTGTGGGAAGAAGTAAGAAGAATGAAAGAAGTAGGAAGAATAAGTAGTAGGAAGGAGTAGGAAGAAGAAGTAGCAACAAGAAGTAGTGGTCGAAGTAGCAAGAAGATCTAGTAAGAAGACGTAGCAAGCGTAAATAGTAGAAAGAAATAGCCAGAATAAATAGTAGCCAAAGTAACAGGAAAAAATAGTTGGAAGAAGTAGAAAGATTAAGTAGTAGGAAGGAGTAGGAAGAAGAAGTTGCGAAAAGAAGTAGTGGTCGAAGTAGCAGGAAGATCTAGTAAGAAGACGTAGCAAGCGTAAATAGAAGAATGAAATAGGCAGAATAAGTAGTAGTTGAAATACCAAGAAGAAATTGTGGAAAGAAGTAGGAAGAATGAAAGCAGTAGGAAGAATAAGTAGTAGGAAAGAGAATGAAGAAGAAGTTGCGAAAAGAAGTAGTGGTCGAAGTAGCAGGAAGTTCTAGTAAGAGGAAGTAGCAAACAAAAATAGTAGAAAGAAGTAGCCAGAATAAATAGTAGCCGAAATAACAAGAGGAAATAGTTGGAAGAAGTAGAAAGAATAAGTAGTAGGAAGGAGTAGGATGAACAAGTAGCGAAAAGAGGTAGTGGTAGAAGTAGCAAGAAGATCTATTAAGAAGAAGTAGCAAGCGTAAATAGTAGTAAAAAGTAGCCAGGATAAGTGTTAGCCGAAATAACAAGAAGAAATAGTTGGAAGAAGAAGGAAGAATAAGTAGTAGGAAGGAGTAGAAAGAAGAAGTAGCGAAAGGAGGTAGTGGTCGAAGTAGCAGGAAGATCTAGTAAGAAGAGGTAGCAAGCGTAAATAGTAGAATGAAGTAGCCAGAATAAGTAGTAGCCGAAATACCAAGAAGAATTAATTGAAAGAAGTAGGAAGAATGAAAGAAGTAGGAAGAATAAGTAGTTGGAAGGAGTAGGAAGAAGAAGTATCAAAAACAGGTAGTGGTTGAAGTAGCAGGAAGATCTAGTAAGAAGACGTTGCAAGCGTAAATAGAAGAATGAAGTAGGCAGAATAAGTAGTAGTCGAAATACCAAGAAGAAATTGTGGAAGGAAGTAGGAAGAATCAGTAGTAGGAAGGAGTAGGAAGAAGAACTTGTGAAGAGAAGTAGTGGTCGAAGTAGCAGGAAGTTCTAGTAAGAAGAAGTAGCAATCGTAAATAGTAGAAAGAAGTAGCCAGAATAAATAGTAGCCGAAAGAACAAGAAGAAGTAGTTGGAAGAAGTAGGAAAAAAAGTAGTTTGGAAGGAGTAGGAAGAAAAGGTAGCAAAAAGAAGTAGCGGTGGAAGTAGCAAGAAGATCTCGTAAGAAGAAGTAGCAAGCGGAAATAGTAGAAAAGAGTTGCCAGAATAAATAGTAGCCGAAATAACAAGAAGAAATAGTTGGAAGAAGTAGGAAGAATAAGTAGTAGGAAGGAGTAGGAAGAAGACGTAGCAGAAAGAGGTAGTGGTTGAAGTAGCAAGAAGATCTATAAAGTTGGTAGATCAATAAAAATACCGCAACCATATCTTTTATTGTCAAGAGTAGACCTTATTGCCTCAGTCATGCTGATTAGTGCATGATCGATTGAGTGATTTTCCTGAAATTAAATTGCAAGGGATATATTAATTTGTGATAGGTGAGAAAAGAGTACAGTGTTTAGTACATTAATCTTTCATACAATTTACTGAAAAGAGGTAACAGAGAAATTGCTCTATAATTAGAGGCTAATTCAGGGTCACCATTTTTGAAAAGAGAGATTACTTGAGCTTGAGGTTAGTAGGAAAGATAGCTTCAAGGAAAGATTGATTAACGAGTTTGGCAAGCGAATGAGATATGTGAGGTCCCAGAATTTTCAATAATTTAATGGGAATACTGTGAGGGCCAACAGATTTTGAGGGATCAAGATTCAAAATTATATCATGAACCTCTATATGTGTGACAGGTGAAAGGAATATCGAGTTTGAATTTTTACTGGCAAGATAATCAAGAGGAGACTTTGGTGTTCTTGGCATGGTTTTTGTAATGTTATTTGCAACATTGACAAAAAAGTCATTAAATACATTAGAAATTTCAGTTGGAACAGATGTTATATTTCCATTTTTATCTTTAATTTTATTTATATTAGAAGAGGCAGAGCTTTTATGTGAGATGATTGATTTAATCCCAGACCATAGCTTCTTCATGTTTTGACTGTTTGTAGCAAAATAGTTTTGAAAGTAATTTATTCGCGATATTTTCAATTGATTGGTGACACGGTTTCTGAATTTTTTATAAAGATTGAGATTGCTCTCTGATTTATCTTTCTTTGTTTTTCTTAAAATGCGATCACGAATTTTCATCATTTTTTGAATTTTACTGTTTATCCATGGTTTCATTCTTAGTTTAATTTCCTTTTTGGTACGCTTTTTGATTGGCACATGCTTGTCAACCAAAGAAGTTACATCATTTAGAAATTTATTGTAGTTTGTGTCAATATCAGAAGTGTCATTTAAATATGTCAGTTCAATTCTGCCAAAGTCTTCAATAAAATTTCTTTCATCAAATGATGAGTAATCATATTTAAACATGTCTGATTTAGTATAGATGTTGGAATTTTTCAATATAAGAAATTGGGGGAAATGATCAGATATATGAGTCAAAATATTTCCACAAGTAATGTTAGAATTGACTAAGTTGGTGAATATATTATCAATAATTGTTGAAGAGCGGTCAGAGATTCTAGTTGGGTGATTTATACATGGTAGAAAATTGTTGGTGAAGAAGTTGTTAATGAAGTCATTAGTAGGAGTATGGGAGTCATAATTTAGAAGATTTACATTGAAATCGCCCATAATGAAAACCTGTTTATTAATTAGTTTAGGAAGAATAGTTTTGAAATGAGTAGTAAATGTATCTATATCAGAATTGGGATGTCTGTAAGCCCAGCAGAATAATACGTTTTTATCATTTTTAATTTCAATTTCAACCCATATAGTTTCAAATTCTTATCCGGTATGAAAAATAAATATTTAGAATAACAACAAAAGTCTTCAACATTTCACTCTCCGTGGTCTTTTCGAAGTTCTTCGAGACTTTCTATGTCCTGAAAATATTTGTACGCTCCATGGTCGTACCAGCAGGGACGACAATTTACGTCGCAGAAAGCAAATGAGTCTTTATTTGTATTCAAGAGCTCATTTGCTTTCTCTAGCATCTTCATTCGAGTTTTGGTCAAGTCCAACTTTATTCTGTATTTTACAGATTTTTTTCGAGCTCTGTAAATCATCGTGCGGTGTCTAAACGTTGTTAGACGCACGATCATGGATCTTACTTTCTTTCCCTTGAGCGAGATTTCCCTTCCAACTCGATGAGCTCGATCTATGACATTAGGGGGAATGTCGACCCCTAGTTCCTCAAAAACCTCTTTCACTTTTTCAAGGCAATCGTCACTCGATTCCTTTCCTTCACCTGGCAACGGCAAATCAATACCATTAATGCGTAGGCAGAGCCTACGCTGGTATTGTTCGACTTCTTCGTTTTCTCTGCTCAAATGAACAACGTGACTTTCAAGGACAGCAATTCTGTCTTCCATTTTGCCAATTGTTTCTTTTTGTTCAGAAATTATTTTCATGAGATTATTAATGCATTCTTTGGTTGCAATTTTCTCCTCCAACTTTTCGAATTTCGCGTGTAAACTTTCGATCGTGAGGTCAGAGGGCGATGCAGTAACCCCAGAATTACCTTTGCGTGGTTTCGTCATTCTTTCGTAAATTAATTAAAAACTCAAAAAGAAACAAACATTCAGTATAAACAAATATCACAATAAAATTTCCTTAACTCACCACATTTTCATATTACTTTTCGCCGTTGATCGGAACTTCTTAAAACGCGTCCGCTATGAATGACTGCACAATGAAGAATAGGCCATTGGAAGCAGAGGGTTAAGAGTAGGCTATTTTGTAGCCATTGCTAATAGGTTACCACTGTAAAACTTTGGTGTTGATAGCTCATTTGGTTTTGAAATATCCTTGTTGGGAGATTAGTAATTAGTCGAAAAACCAATTTTCGGGAAATCAACTCTAAAGTTTTACAAACATATAACTGTTTCAGAAATAGTTCCTAAAACCTTCAAAATGCTCCAGACTTATACTACCGTCCCTCTTTCTCCTCTAGTGTGTCAGTATAACCCTTTTTATTGTTTCTAATAGCTTATGAAGGGATTGTGATATGCGCTGCTTGCCAATTGTTTTGCATGAATTCACACAGAACTGCCATGGCTCCAATCCAACCTCTTTTAAAATGCTATTTCTGGTATTAGTACCATCATTATAATGACCAACTGCAAGGAAGGTTGCAAGTTCAACAGTTGGCAATGATGAATGCTTTGTTTTGGGGGCACGCTACCAGATCAAAGCATTGAATGCCTTGTTTTGATTATGTGTTCCACCATGTGTACAAGCAGACAGTAAATCGTCTGAGCTGAGAGCATTAAAAACTGGCTTTTTCTCTTCTGGAGATCCATGATAGCTCATTTGGTTTTTTGAAATATCCTCGTTGGGAGATTAGTAATTGGTCGAAAAACTAATTTTCGGGAAATCAACTCTAAAGTTTTACAAACATATTCCACAACAGCAGGAATATGGTGTGCATGCTTGTAGCTCTTCACTCCTGTTGCAATGTCTATCTGGAACCCACACCAAGAGCTTTCGCCTTTAGGACAAAGATCATGACGTGGGCTGTCATTCGTAGATGTGCATTGCTTCCATATTGCCATTACAGCATTCCTCATGACATCTATGCTATGGGTATTGCTTCGAATGGCTTTTCCATATTACACCTGAATGCTGTCAATTAATTTCTTGGTGAGTCTTCCTTTGCCACCAATTGACTTTCCATCTGAAAGTCAGATCTCTCAGACGCGTCCCCATATGTTTCTGAATGTGCCTAACACATTCAAGCCTCTCCACCATCTCCAGACACCCATCTCCAGACATCGCTATGTCAACAATTCCAGTTTCGGAAGGTTCATATATTTCTTTTGTCTCTGAAGCAGCTTGTGACATGCTCTTTTAAGCCACAGTTTCAGCAGCATTCTTCAAATTATTCACAATGTATGTGCATTATTTTGTGTTCATGCTTTGATCTAGCTCGATTTCAACCTGCTAACGATTTGATCATTTTGAAAACTCATAAAAATAAGATTTCTGTTCAGATTTTGCCAAATGGAAACAACAAAGATATAGACTTTTCCGATATATTATTTTCAAAAGTGATCGCGCAGCACAACACTCCAACAGCTCGTTTTGGACACAGTCTAACCAAAATAGATGGACCCTGATCATGCTTGATGGATTATCAATGCCAAATATTCAAGGAGACTCATTTGACTACACAAATATTTAGAGCCTTAGAGTACCCTCACATGATAAATTTCAGACCGGTCTGAAACTCAGATCGGTTTGAAATTTGATGGTGCCTGCCAATTTGCTTCCCGCTCATATGGACATTTTCAAACCGAGTTAAACTCACTTATTTTGCACATGCGAATTTCACAAATTTCTTCTCACAACAAACATGGCGCCAAATAATTCGCGGGAAATCTTAATTCAAGTGCTGAAGTCTATTTTAATCGTGTTAACTTCGGTTTTGCAACTTTATTTTATTTTTCTTACTCAAGTTATGTTGCAGCAACATAATCTTAGTCAGGAGATCGTTTGTGCTAATGAGGACAAAAATCATGCCTTGTGCAGATACAGGCAGCTGAGAAACAGATTCCTGCGGAAGAAGAAACGGCACTGGAAGAATCCTGGCCGCACTGAACAGTGGTGGAGAAATGTGTTAGATGGATCAATGCTGCCTGAAGAATGGATTGTTAATTTCAGGATGTCAAGAAAGGATTTTATGAATCTTGAAGAGAAGTTAAGGCCCTACATTCGACCAGGCCAAGATTCGTTTCGTGGAGATACTATCAGCTCAATCAAAAAATTAGCAATGACCTTATATTATTTGAAAGATCAAGGCTCACTACGAATGACAAGCAATTTATTTGGTGTAGCTCCAACTACACTTTCAGCTTCGATTCGTAAAGTTTGCTATGCAATCAGACATTTTCTTGGACCACAACTCATAAAGATTCCCACTACAAAAGATGATCTACAGCATCTTACATCACAATTTGAAAAGATATTTGGTTTTCCCATGGTTGCTGGCTGTGTTGATGGAACTCATATTCCTATAAAACAAACAAACGAGAATGCACATGATTATTTTTGCTAAAAAATGAAATACACTTTGAATGTGCAGGCAGTCTGTGACCATGAGGGTCGTTTCCTTGATGTTGACTGTTCGTGGCCAGGCAGTGTACACGATGCAAAGTCTTTGCCAATAGCTCAGTGCACAATCTTTTCAAGAATCTAAAATTCCTAACATTGAAAGAAAATTGAGTGAGGATGACAATCTGAATGTTAGTCCAGTGTTGCTTGGAGCTCCTGCATACCCTTTATTGCCTGGACTTTTAAATGAATTTAGGACATGTAATTCCAATGGAGAGGTTATTTTTAATGGAAAGTTGAGATCTGTAAGGAATCAGATTGAATGTGCATTTGGGAGACTAAAGGCACGGTGGAGGATCCTAAATAGACCAATTGGCCTTGGAATAGAGTATGTCCCAACAATTGTGTATAGTTGTTTTGTTTTTCACAATTATTATGAGGATGCAGAATCATTCATCGGTCAAGATACTGTAAACAACGAAATGGACATGGATAAAGAAAAACAAAGTTGCAGTCATTATGCAGAGAAGGATAGGCTCTATACATATAAAACAAGCAGAGGAGACTTGATCAGAGATGTTTACAAGAAGTACTTTGAGAAATTGTACAGCTATTAAAGCAATTTTTAGTTAGTCTTGAAAGATTTGCATTTTAAAACCAACAAAGTTTATGCATGCAAAAAATCCAATGTATGAAAATTGATTAACTGTGGGGCATGTACCCCATAAGTTTAATAAAGGAGCACATGTACAGTAAACACATGCATAAAAGAAACTCAATTTAAGGAACTTCTGCCTGAGGATTTTGGAAAAATGAACCATAAATAAGAAACTGACCTTAGGTTGCAACTGGAAAAAACAGTTTCTTATGTAACAGAGCATATAAAAATGTAGAATGTTTTAAATAATGACTGCATCCTGCATTGAGAATTCAATAGATATATTGATATTATATTCCCAAACCAAACTTAATCAATGTACTGATGAAATTACATTTATATATACATAATCATTCTCAGTAAATTGTTTGATGTTTTTGAAGTTTACAGAATATTTGCAACCAATTTAGTGATTTTTCAAATAAGAAACTCAAACCCTGGAGATTCATTTGGAACCTGATAGGTAAGAAACTGCTTAGCCTAAACTGAAAAACAAGTTTCTTATATGTGGATGTTTACTGTACCCTATTTTTTGTAAATGTGCTTATTTTTATGTCATGGATTTTTATGTTATGTCCTTTTTTTGTGAAAAATTTATTTGAATTGTTCATTGATCCTTTTTTGTGAAAAATTCTTGAATTTTATTTGAGGAAAGTGAGAAAATGAGAGAGTTTCTGATTGATAAATTAATTTCTTAATGTAAATCTTGATATGTTTTTGATTTTCCATGTTCAGTTCTTTGTTGTTCATTTGCACATCTTTTTTCTTCATCTTCTATTCTTATAGTAGAGTTGTCAAGCATGGTTGTAAATGAGTTAGTACTCATGTCTAATTGCAGTTGAACTTGTGGTTGGCAATATGAAGAAAAGGGTGACATGAATTGCTGCTGTGGCTGTTGATGCAAGAAATGTTGATTCTGATTGCCAGACATTGCTTGGGCCAACATGACAAGCCCATTTCCTAGCTGCTGTCCAACAGCAGTCAAAGATTCTGACATTCTTTCCACCATCTTTTCCATACCAGGAAAACCACTCTATTGATCATGCCCTAGTAAGTTTGACAGAAGCTATAAGAAACACACTCGATAATAAAAGATTCAGGTGTGGTATTTTCATTGATTTACAAAAAGCTTTCGATACTGTTAATCATAAAATCTTGCTGTCAAAATTGGAACACTATGGTGTGCGTGGTTGTGCCCTCGAGTGGTTTAGATCTTACCTTTCTGATAGAAAGCAATATGTCTTTGTTAATGGGTGTAATTCAAAATTACTTTCAGTTACTTGTGGTGTAGCTCATTGTTCTGTACTAGGCCCATTACTTTTCCTGATCTATATCAATGATTTACCAAATGCTCCTAAGAAACTTAATTTTATCTCTTCGCTGATGATACTAACATTTACTCTGAATCTAAAGATTTACCTAATTAAATTAAAATTGTTAACAAAGAACTTAGATCAATAAAGAAATGGCTGGATGGTAACAAATTATCATTAAACATTGATAAGACAAACTATATTATCTTTCATTCTTCTTCTGCAAATGTTCCTTCTGATTCTAACATAAAAATAGGGAAAAAACATATTAAAAGGGTTAAGTTTGTTAAATTCTTAGGACTTCTCTTAGATGAGCATCTAAGCTGGAAATACCATCTCAGTGAACTTTCTAAAAAATTAGCTAGAACTTGTGGAATCTTTTTCAAAATTAGAAACTTACTACCATTAGATGTTTTACTTTGCTTGTACAATGCTTTGTTTCTGTCCTTCTTACAATATGGTCTTATTGTTTGGGGCCAAACATATGTATCATACATTGATCCAATTTTTAAATTACAGAAAAAAGCAGTTAGAGCAATCTCATTTCAGCCTCGCTTGTCACCCTCTCTTCCAATCTGTAATGATCTTAAAATTCTCAAACTTTCCGAGATTTTTGAACTCCGACTCTTAACCTTTGTTTTTGACTCTGTTAATAAAACTTCACCTCGTTGTTTTCATAACTTCTTCTTATTCAGTTCATATGCTCATCAATATTCTACAAGACAGGCCAGTCAAGGTGATCTATACTTATCTCGAATGAACGGTCTTCAGTATGGTCTAAAGTCAATTCGATACCTTGGTGCTGAACATTGGAATACATTACCTGTGGAACTTCGAAATGCGCCATCAAAAATATCCTTCAAAATGCAACTGAAAATTTAGTTATTGAACAAGATTAACTAATGAACCTAAAAGCAAATGCGTATTTTATTTGGAATCATTCAAATCCAATCAAATTAATTTGAAATTATTGTAGGATAGGGGGGCTCTCAATCGATTAGTTTACCTATTTAGGGAGTTCCTCCTTTAAGTAATTCCCTCCATACATTATTTAGTTTCTCCGTATTTGAATATTATATCAATTTTTCTGTATCAATGTATTAATTTTCTGTATAATATTTCCTAATTTCCTTATAATTTAGCTATTTGTTAGTATAGTAGATCATAAATTGTATGTGTCGAATCTAAAACATGAAACCGAACTGAACTTTAGCGCTAGTTATCTGAACCACCAAAATTCTCATCACGTGATAAAAATCTTTCTATTGTTTATTTTCCTGTATAGGCAAAAAACGTTTTTAGTTCATTTAGATAGAAAATGATGTTAATCACTCGCTCATTATTATCATTAATATATATAAATAAATGTAACAAAAATATTATTCTTATTCAAAAAAGGTATAAGCAAGATAAAAAAAATTGTGCAAATGTAAAGTTAAGAGAGACAATCTAGGCATATAAGCAAGATTTCTAATATTGTCTAATGTATAGTCAAGAAAAACAAAATGTGAAAATGTTAAGGTAAGATAAACAAGCCAAGCAAATGTATAGTCAAGTTAAACAATCTAGAAAGAGGTGTAATTATATTAGAAAATATTGTGCAAATGTAAATGTAAGACAAACAATACATGCAATTATTTCAAGAAGTCTCACATTAGATTTGATAATCGATACGGTGTTGGTGTTGTACCTATGCTGCCAAGAAGACTATGTTAGCGAACCTCAAATGCATGGCAATGTAGAAAGAAGTATTCCATATTTTCAATCGCATATATTATTGGCCATGATTTCTATTCTGCGAAAATTGAGATATTTATTTGGCGGGTATTGAGATATTCCTTCAGGGGGAATAGAGATATTCATTTGACGGGAATTGAGATATTCTTTTAGCAGAAATTGAGATATTTCTTTAGAGGGAATTGAAATAGTCATTTAGGAGGAATTGATATATTCATTTTGGGAGAGATTGAGATATTCCTTTTGCGGAAATTGAGACATTCCCTTAGAGGGAATTGAAATATTCATCTAGAGAGAATTGAGATATTTCTTTAGCAGTAATTGAGATATTCCTTCAGAGGGAATTGAGATATTCCTTCAGAGGGAATTGAGATATTTCTTTAGAGGGAATGAATATATTCTTTTAGCGGTAATGGAGATACTCCTTTAGAGAGAATTGAGATATTCCTTTAGCGGTTATTGTGATATTCCTTTAGAGATAATTGAGATATTCCTTTAGCGGTAATTGAGATATTCCTTCAAAGTGAATTGAGATAAAACTTTAAAACGAATTGAGATATATCTTTAGAGCCAATTGAAGTATCCCTTTGGCGGGAATTGAGATATTCCTTTAAAGGAAATTTTGATATTCCTTTAGAGGGAATTGGGATATTTCTTTAAGGCCAATTGACGTTTTACAGTAAAATCATGAGTAAAACTAATAACAATGCTCCTCATGGCAGAAAATGGAAGTAATTATGACATCATCAAAATCTAAAATACCTTCAAATGTGCCCATTTGCTCAATTAAGATGCTGACTAAGTTTCAAACCGAAAGCACCTTTCAGAAGAAATCTACAAAGCCACATTTAGACCTCTTTGAATCGAAAATTATGTAGGGACAATGGAAAAATAAAGAATTTCCCAGTAAAGAGGAGGAGCTTTAGTCCACCCACTTTGTATTTGCTCCGCGGTCCCTGCCGTCAGTGGAACGTAATGTTTTCCGGACTCTGAATTTGGTGAGATTTTATTTTTGTTATTCTCTGACAACATAGTCGACAGAAAATAATATATTGCGTTCTGTATTTGTGAAAAGTTTTCTATTTGCATAATAAAATATTGGTTTTTATGACAACCCACTGGGAAAGCATATTTTATCAAAATTTGAGGATGTCTTATTTCGTGTCTTCTTGATTAATTTAAACTGTGCTATTCACTAAACATATAAATTTACAATTACCCTTTAAAAATCTCGTTGCCCTGACAACTGTAAACAAGTAAACATGTCAACAAACACATTGCAACATCCCTAGAAAATATTTGAGAAAAGTAAAAAGTTTCATAAGCATCTGATCCACGCTTCTCGAGTTCTCTTAAAAAATGTAGAAGGTGGGCAAAATTTAGCCCCCCTCTTCCCCGGTCCAGATAGGGTTAAGCGATAGTTAAATATTCCTTTAGAGGGAATTAAGATATTCCTTTTGAGGAAATTGAGATATTCCTTATAAAGGAATTTAGATATTCCTTAAAAAAGGAACTGAGATATTCCCTAAAAATAAAAAATTAAAATATTCCTTAAAAATAAAATTGAGATATTCCCAAATAACGCAATTGAGAAATTTCATTGGCGGGAATTGAGATATATCATAAAAGGTATTTTGGATAAAATCATTTCTGAAAGGCAATAAAAACACCTGTCCGCAAAGTTCAATGTCGAAGGTCATCTCTTGGGAGTTTTCTGCTGCTTCTAATCATAGTCCATCAAGATCATGTTCATTTAACTCTTCTCAGCAAAATTCTGAATAAAAATACTTATTGCAAATGCAAAAAGTGCCAATATGTAATTCATAGAGTGTTTTTCTAAATAAGCTTTTTATCAAGACAGGAATCTTTAAAATTCTAAAATCGGATAGTTTTAGTTAAATATTTTGACCAACAACGGTTTTACATTTTTTTCACTCAACTGGTAGAAATCCAATTTCGATGTCATCTTGAAATCATAGTCCAACAAGGTGATAGATTGTTAAGTAAAGGCAACTTTCCCATGTTGTTAGGTATTTGATGTCAAAGGCTATTTTAAACTGGGCCGACTCACTGAAATTGAAAGCTGTGGAAAGCGCTGCACAACTTATTTCTGTTGAAAACCTACGAGATTGCCAGATAAAACTACTCGCCGTCTATCTTGAAGGGAGAGACGTTTTCGTTTCTCAACCAACAGGTTCTGAAAAGTCGGCTGTCTACCAATTGTACTCCTACACCAATCTATTTATGATATTTTGATCCGTCTTGATACTAAAGATTCTTGCAAGGATAACATTGCACAAATTATCATTGAAAAAGAAACTATAACGGCCATATTGGTAGTCCAGCCATTGATATCACCACTGATGAAAAATCAGATTTCGTTTTTGAAGGAACGAATATAAAAGTTGCCGGTGAGTTTAGTTTTAACACTTTTAATTCTTTTTACTTTAGTTAGGCTCTTGCTTTAGTCTAGATATAGAGCAAGCACTTGCCCTCGCACTTGGTGTAATATTTTCTAATATTTTTGTAGGTGTTTCTTTGCTTCCCGTTTATTTTATGCACATTGTTTTATTGTGGATAAAAGTACAGCAAGGATAACATGGTAATATAATACATATCATTTTTGACATTAAATGTTTTTCACCACATGTGTAATTGTCGAGTTTCAATTATAATAACTATGTTAACAGAATTATAATAACTAGAAAAGACCCATTAACAGAAAACCACATCTCTGATTTAACTCAATCATGCATGATGGAACCCCCTGAAATGTTGCATGGGTTGTCCGTGAACGGGTAAAAATCAAATCCTTGTGAAGGTTATAAGTCTACCTCTCTCTCAATTTTTCCAAATCTTCCACGCAAATTTTCCTCCGCAGAAGACTTACACGTTTTTAACGTTTTACTGATATTTACATATAATAGAGGTTCATTTGGAGTAAGTCTAGTAGGGACCGGGAGAATGCAAAGTACAACAAGTAATTTGGATCAGTTGAATGGCTTTCATTAAAAAGAAAGTTAACATTATTTGAAACACTATGTATATATAGGTGCAAATAATATTCTAATAAAAGTGTAAAAATAGATTATGTTTAAGTGATAAATTAGAATATGTGATACTTTATGCTCAACTGCTGTTTAGAGTGCTTCAATACACGCAAATCCCGTTGCTGCAACCCCTGTGATTATGCTTCCAGAGTTGTAGACACACTTGCACACTGCTGGTTCAGTGTATACAGCTTTTGAATATTTATTATGTTTGCAAATGTAATAGCAGTGCCATTTTTGTCTTGCTTCTGTGTACCGAAACGACAAAACTGAATGCGTACAGCTCTCTGTCCAATATTTGTTGTCTAAAACAAAACAAGAACAATATCACACAAGGTCTGACTGAAGTCTACAAGGTGCTTCAAAAAAGCAACTTAATAATAAATTGACGTTCATTTCTGGCGTCTCTTGGTGGAGAAGATTTGCTTAGTTATAGCAACGGCAGGATATATATTTCTTGAATTATCCTAATAAGTGCATTTTATTTTTACATTGTGTGTAAATTCTTTCAAGGAAAAAACTATTCAAATTAACAACACCCAGAAAATTGTTATTTCTATTCAAGTCGAGAAGAAAAAATTCCCCAATAAATATTTCGATAAATTTTTTCCTCAAGAATTTCTTCAATTTCTCAATTCTCGATTCAAATCAAAGAAATACTCTTTTCTGTTTTACGCAAATGCAAGGACAATGCTCGTGGGGAAGTTAAGTGCCAAAATCCAATTATTACTTCTGAAAAATTTGACAGCATAAATTTTGCCTAGTTATATTAATTCTTTCAATCGAAATTCCGTTATTAGTGCATTCGATGGTAAATTAAATTGCAACAAAGTTTTGCATTGTTGAATTCACCCAACACTAAAGCATCAAATATCAAACGTCAACAACAAACAATGATTTTGTGCCTATGCCTGGTGAAAGTATATATCATAAAGTAACGTAACAGATAGATAAATTATTACAGAAAATGCGTATGTGATTATTTCGAAATCCCAATATAAGTGTCCCATCTCAAATATGTGTTGCGATAACAATGAAAGATAAGTGTATTTCATTCGTGAGCAAATTCACATCAAAACAAGTTTAATCAATGAAGTGCATGATTTTAGTGATGTGAGAGAGATTGCGAGAAATTGCTAGACATTGTGAGACAAAAGGCTTCGGTTGGAATTTTGTTGCTTTCAAAAATAGGCAGTTATGTTGTGAATTGTTTACTATTTGCAAACAATAACAAAATATATGTTGTGTTTCTACACTGACAGATACACTCGTTAACCTCAAAGATGGTTTTGCGAATTTTGTGTATTTAACATAATGAAATCAGCCTTTGATTAAATTTTCTCATTTGCAGAAATTAGTCATTCTACAAAAATGTTTACCATTGCCAATGTATTGATGACTTAATTATAACAAATGTGTCTCCGTTTTTTGGAACAAACTGTATTGTCATAAAGCCAGTATCTTGATCACCAGGTTATAACAGCAGTGGCAAAGCTAGAGGTCCTGCTGGTCCTGCCCAGCAGGACTAACAACTTTCCAAGATTACAAATTTGAAAATTACGAAAATTAATTTTTTTCCGTCAAAATAATGTTGTCGGTGCTCATTGCTTTTTAAATGCGAAAGTACACCCCCTGCGTGGCCAGTTCTTGCCACAGGAGGCCAATAGGACATCACGCTTGAATTTTCTATGAATTTCCACAGATTTTTCATGATGGAATTCTTTCATAAAACTTAGGTCTTGCCTTTTATCTGTGGTTTAGTCCCTGTGGTTTAGTCCTGCCTCACAAAGAAACCTTCCCACACGCCTTTGCATTTAGTCCTTCCTCACAATAGAAAAGAACAATGAAGGTCCTACTCTCAGTTTTGGGTAGGACCTAGCGAACATAAGAATCATAACCT
>JAYJMH010025635.1:0-18362 GCA_036873815.1 Phacellophora camtschatica
CAGCACACTTGATATAATTTTCATTTCCGTGACTGAGAACACAGCAAACAAATGCATCACCCAAATTTGTTCTCTCCGTTGCAATTTCCTTTAAGATTTTGTCAACATCATCTTTGCAAATGTCCCTATAGACTTCAACATTAAAGTTCAACCACTGGAATGTTTTTTTCAATTTAGTTGAATCTTTATCAGCCCCCTCTCGACGCATGTTTGGGTTACCAACGAAGTTTTCAATTGAAATTATGACACAAATGCCACAATCCGTTTTGCTCATTGGGAAACACTGTAAATTATAAATAGAATGTCAAAAGAAAGATTGAAATGATTAAATAGATGAAAATGAAATTGGCTTCCATTAACCAAATACTTTGTCAATCTTTTAAAGAGAGATATTGGATGTATGGTATAAAAGAGCCCTGGTTTCTTTGATTAATTTGCTAAATTAACTTAGAGATGATCTGAGAGCCATGTCGAAATGTCTTTTTTCATCCTGTTTACGTAGTTATATTATGTCAGGTTACTTTTAATTTATTTACGTTAATTTATACCACATATGATTCAAATTACCAATGGATCATGTGAATTAATTTCAAAGCAAACCAAAAAGAATGATTTTTGCAGGAGTGGCTGAACAATTTTGTAAAGGGTTATCTGAAAGACCAGATACTTAAAAAATAAATCAAAAATCGCTGAAAAAGGTCATAACTGTAATTATTGGCATACACATTTGTATTAATACTATTAACCTTTGCATGTAATGGTTCATCTCAGAAAAAAGGAGAAGCAGATATAATGGGGGTTAAAGATGTGCGTTTTATAAATTTTCTGCATCACAGGACATGCACCCAAAAATATGGAGGGACACAGAAGAAAAGTTTCTCATAAAGCAAATAAATCAACAGAAAGAAAGTTCGCATATATCCTGATTTTTTGAAAATGTTGGATAACTTATAAAAAATAAAATATCTGTAATTGATGATGAAGATATCAATATTATCCGAGAGTCAAACTCAAATGATTTTCGCAACGCTATTGACAGGGCTAAGACCAAGAAAGGAAAAATATTGTTGTTGTTAACAATAAGTAGTATTTGATCTCAAGGATGTAGTTTTCTGGAGGTACTTTCACAATTTTGACAACGAAAGATAAGTGCAAATAAAGGCTGTAACAGTTAGATGCAAGGCGAAGAGAAATATTAATGTTACGGGATATGAGCTTCCAGCAATGTTTGTTGTTGATCAATTTTAAATGATCTATCTTCTTCCTTGCAGACAGAAGGCAGGCCGTATTTCTTCTCTACATTTTGTGTTATTTTCTGGCCCTTTTTGGGAAAAAAATGATTTTTTTTATAAATGGCTCAGCAATTTTGCAAGGGTTGTTGGCTGGGAGTACCATCATTTTGTTGCCTCGTCCCCTATAACTAAAAAATGTGGAAAAATACACATACCCTCCATGTTTATCTGTCAAAAGTGTAAGTGCTTTCTTAGGAGTCCTCATTATAATGAACAAGATTTTGCAAGGACAAATCGCTTTTCAAATACAAAACATTTGAACTCGAAATTATCATTTTATTATGTTCTCATCAGCGATTTACGTCAGATGATTGTGCGAACTTCATTTTCTGTTTCACGTATTGTCTTTTTAAATTTCCTATGTTTTTAAATTTTGCTTACTTTAACCTAATATACATACATACAGTATACCTAATCTAACATCTAATTTAAGCAGATATTTATATGTGTTACAGGCCGAAGATAAACTAAATTATTAAAAGACATGTTCAAAAGACATGTTTTCAAAACTAACGCCAAACTACTTGAATAGACCAAGAAAGTCTTGCCAACGTGAACATTTTCACGTGCAAAGGTGGAAGGTTCTGTTAGCGTTTAAAACTCGCCCCCCACAAAAATTCCCCAAAAGCACTGAAACAAGGCTGCACAAGGAAGAGGAGAGGTTACCATATTATGGTAGTTAGAAAAGTCGAGCGAGTAACACGTTTTGTCCAAGTCAGGATAAAATTATAAATTAATCTAAACTTTTGGAAGCAAAAATTTATTCAACAGAAGCGGTTGATTTTGTTTAAAGTTATTGACACTAGGATCGAAAATATCGTTCATTTAATCATAGCATATTCATTGGATAAACTTTAGCCAGGAAACTAACAATAGCGCATTACTCAAATTTCTTAAAGTGGTTTAAAATTTTATTATTTATTACTTGAAAAATTATAATTTATTAAAATGGTTGAAAAATATGTGGTCATCGATTATTAATCAGTAACTAATTTAGAATTAAAAATTATCAAACTTTTTCATATTGAAGTGATAGAGAGACATGCCAACATGGAACTGATGGAATAATGAATAAACTTACTATTGTCAAAATTATATACATTTCCTCTCCAGTGAAATACATTGAAGTAGCAAATTACAATAAAAAAATTATAAACTTTAATATGCTACCTCAAGTAAAACAATAATAAAATATAAACTCAGGAGAACTAGGAAATAAATTACCTGGCCTGCTGGTGGTCTCTTAAAGATTTTATGTTCCAAAGCTTTTGTAGCTGTAAGTCTGGAAATAATGATATATTACTTTTACAATAATTATCAACCGGAGACTTTCGTGGTCCCAACGTATTTCAGCAGACATCGAAGATACAATAATTTTAACAAAAGAAACAGCTTTAAAAATCAGCTTTAAGAACTATACTTAAAAGTATTTATTTTGATGTCTTTGAAAAAGCGGAGCGCTTGATCCCATACGAAGACAAACTGTATAAAACCGGGCATGAATTGAATTAACTAATCAAAATTAAATAAACAATAATATCCGGACATTATATCAACACGTAATGACAAAACGTTTTTTAAATATAATGTACGTAGCCATTTAAATATAGCTCAGAAACTTCAAAGCGCACTCTGAAGAGGACGTTGGTCCTAAAGGCCTGAGTATTCGTTTAAAATAACATTCGTTTTTTTTGCCTCCAGATCCATCATCTACCTTAATATTAAGTTTTTATATTCACACCAAATATTAGCCAAAGGATAACTTTTTATGAAGTGAAACTTAAAGCTATCAAAGACGTCATACTAAACATTTTAGAAATTTAGCCATCATGGGTGAAAAGCATCACCCCAGACAAATAAAATCAACAAAAAAGTCATTACAGAACAGATACAAGAAAATGCAAATAAATTCTGCTGCCAAACTAGAATCAACCGAAGAAACAACAAAAAACTTCGAGTTCCATCATCAACAAATTTTTAATAAAAAAAATCGGTAAACTACAAGAGGAAAAATCTTAATTGCCTTATATACAATATGCATTTGTTAAGAAACAGCAATCTATAATACCAGGAAATGTTATACAAGGAAATACACAATTCCTTCCAGTCTAAATTTGATAACACAGATGTACTCACTGAGATAAAAGAGTGATGGGTTAGGCACAAATCTTTCAATGAAAGCAAAGTAATAAAGAATTGGAAAGAAAGAATTACAGCCATGGAAACATAATGTGATTTAAGGTTTTTTTTTGTGATTTGAAAACTTTGATTTAGGAATTTTTTGCCTCCTGTCCGTATAAAATCTTTGATATAGGTCTTATGGGTAGTGACAATTTACTTAATCTAAAAAGGCCATGAAAGTTGCACAGAAGATCGAGAGAAATCTATGAATGGTGTATCCAAAATAGAAATCCAAAAGTAACTTATGGAGTCCATGATCCGAACGTATGCCAACCCAACTGCGCACTTGACTAAGAAAGCTAAATATGCACAAATCAAACCCCAATTTCCAAGAAACTGTCAATATGTTATGTCCGGTAAATGGAGGTGTTGAAGATACGGAACACTTCTTTCTGTCCTGCCATGCTTTTGATGTACATAGGCGGGATCTCCTTAGCTGTGTCAATGCAATATTACAACCTTATGGATTAACAAACCTCTTTAAAAAAAACTTTTAAGAATATTGTTATATGGCTATGATAAATGATCACTCTGTTCTACTACTAAAATCCTTGAGGCAACAATTAAGTATATTCGGGATTCGAATAGTTTTATACAATATAAAAGACTTTAATTGACTTATGAAAGACTTTTATATTGTTTTATACAATATAAAAGACTTTAACTTTCCTCTCCATTTTTTTGTTGTATTGTATATTAGATCATTATTCTTTTTAATTAGATTTTTGTGTAAGACAACAGGGTCCTCTACGAAGACACATCGAGATTGGAAGACAAAATACAGGAAAGGGATGCAGCTGACAGGACATCGTGCAAAGACACCCAGCTAATTCATATTATGGCGGTCATAAAGTCCATCACGAGGAAGGGAAGAAAGATGCAAATAGTTTTGACATGTTGCAACGTAATGTGGGTGACAGCTGCTCTCCATCGTTTGTTTCCGAATTAAAGCCGGTGGATCGGCACTTTTGCTTCACAATATCGTCATATTTAATAACAATAAAATAATAAGATATTACTTTTTTTTTTGTTTGTTATCAAATACGGGCAATAAGAGTTAACATACCGTTCGTTTGGTTCCATCTTCAACAACAATGTAACAAAATCGTGATAATTTTGATCATCTAAAAACAAAAATGTTCAAAGGGTGAACAAATGTTCCAATAATCATAAAAATTAAACTAAATAAAGGGTCTTGTGTTTAAGATTTCTCTATTTCCTACCTCACATTACGAATTTTGGAAAACAGCATTAAGATTTTTGATATTTTTGTAGCTACTTGAATTTTTTATGTCATGTAAATTTTGTTTGCACTTTAATGTTGATGCATGAGAAAATTTCATTATCATTAGATTTTGCCGACTGCACGGTTGCTCAAGACTCTGTATCTCCATTCATCTTGATTATCCCTTGAGCTATGTAAATCTTCGAGCAGCCACTATATTCATACAGTTAGTCAATGGAAGTTCTGCACATGGTAAATCGAGTCAAATACCTTGGAAACTCAGGAAGAACTGCCTTCAAGTTTCTTAAATGAACACCTTTTATGATTCTGTCTTTACGGAGGCCATTCTGGTTTCTCTTGAAGACTTTCTCTGTTTCCGGTCAAATGCGATTTTGAAGCATAGCGTTGTAGACTATAGCAGTTTCTGGTGATGTCTAAATCACATTTCTTAGAAAAGGGAAGAGTGCAACCTTTTGTTAATTACTGTCGCCTTTTTGTTTTTGATGAACTTAAGAAATGCGTATAGCTCACATTCTGAGAATTTTCCAACTTTAATCTTGAGTTGATGAAAAAAGATTGTTTCTATTGGCTTTTCAGTAATAACGGGAGGCTTTCCGAAGAGATTTTCAAAAAGTTCTTAATTTGGGGTTCTTAATCATTCTTTTAAAAATTTGTTGGAAGTTCTGCCCATGATGAATCGAGCCAAATGACTTGGGTAACTCAGAAAGCAGAAGAACTGGCTTCAAGCTTCTTGCATGAACACCTTTTATGATTCTGTCTTTACGAAGGCCATTCTGGTTTTACCGCAACAGCAACGAAATTTTTTTTCCTACTACCCACTGATGTAATTTTGAATACATTCGAAGGACTTGTATATATTACACAATAATAATGATTTTCAAATTCACCTGGGTTTGCATCATGTGCGATTGTAGTAACGGGAGTTCCCAAAATGGCTATGGATTTGATAGAGTCTAACGATGAAAATATTACCTAAAATGCTACGAAATGTTTTTGATGTTACTCATCGATTGTTAACTTAATCAAAAATACCTTGTTTGAGATTTCTGGTACCTTGAGATATTAATTTTCCAACTTTAAATTGTGAGTCAGCCTCAAACCAGAATTTTGCAGAGTGACCTACCTCCTATGCAGCATTCATTTTCTGTTAAGGGGGCAAGAACGCCGAGCTTCTGCCAGCAACGTTTTAAATTTGTTCGCTTTGTTGTGGTTTTTAGATTTGGAGAATGTGTGCAGAAAAAATAATTGCAAATAAATTAAACTTTCATCAAAATAATGTGCCGATTTTCTTCCATTTGTTAAAATAAAATTATCTGATGAATGAGAAATACATGTTATGAATGGAGTAATAAATGAATGACGATAACTTGCATCATGCAGAACATTTCAATGTGTTGTGAATTGTTAAAATAATTTGTTATTTATAATTAAACAAGTAAATATGTTATTATATCTTCCGTGTTATACATTTTAAAATTCTCTTTTTGAAGGTGTAAACAATCCAATAGAAGTATTTTCAAAATTAAACACAGCGAGCAATTCATAACCAATCTCATATATCCATTTTTTTAAACAAGACTACAATATTATCTGCAATATTTTGTCTTGTACCCAATAGTCCAAATCTGAAAATTACACATTTCCACAACACAATATCGAAAGGGTCGTGGCTAATCTGATTCTTTCATACAACAGGCTTGTGAATGACAAAAAATTGTGGTAATCTTACCTTCAACTACTGAGGCAAGAGTACATTTTCCGATAACAACATCGGCAATTGTGTTAAATGGAAGCTCGCCACTTGATAGTACATAATGACTAACGCAACCCACAGAGAACATGTCACTTTCTTTGGTCTGTGAGAAAAAATTCAAAGAAATAAAATTAAAAAAATTTCGTCATTTAAACTATTCAATAAAATGCCAGAGGAAATGAGAAAAAAAACACAATTACATTAAACTAAAATTAATTTTTACATCTAAACTGATCAACAAAAAAAATAACTTATTGGCCCTGAAGGTGGTGCAAAGCGCCTCCGAAGAGGTGATTAGTCACGTATACCAGAATGAAACTTGAATTTTCATCGAAAATGCTAAAAATGTTTAGTATATTTGACTAATATGTCATAGCGCAGCGTGTTCTGTTTGGGACCCGTTCAGCGCGAGTTACCAAGCAACCATCAATAGAAATCAGAGTTGTTGTTGTTATCTCAGACGACAATGTTCAGAGAGGGAAATGGCCAATAGGACACATTATTCAAGTTCATCCTAGAAGAGATTGTTTTTTTCGCACTGCTACTCTGCAGACAAAGAAGGGTGAATTAAGACGTCTAATTCAAGTCTACATCATTTAGAGATGCAGCACCACCAAGTTGATAGAGAATTAGAGCAAATACAACAGATGCAAGTACGCAACTGAAACACTACAGAAGCCACCTGAAACTGAAACACAACAGAAGAACAATGAAGAAGTTGATCAAGTACAGAAGAGTTTTCGTGCCGAAGCACACCAAATAAAGAAGAATTTTAATGCAGATGCACACCGAACACAGAGGGATTTTAGTACCGATGCATAACGAATAAATTGAAATCTGAGCGGGACTGAAAGCGCCTTTGTTTAGCTGCTGGCTGCCCTACCTCTACCTGATAGTATCGAAAGTTTAAAATTTGAAGATTAATTGCAAAGAAGTGTACATAGTTGAAGAGGACTGACAGCGCCCTTGTTTAGTGGTTGCCTGCGCTACGTGATTAAATTAAGACTCATTGATTATCGGACGAAAAAGAGATTTGGATTAATTCAAATATTACTAAAATCGTTTTATAAATATTTTTGTTGTTGATTAGCATAGAGGAAAAATGTTTGTCCTGCTGACCAAAGGGCACTTTGCACCTGCGCATCCATGTTGACTTCAAAAGTTTGGAATTTTGCCAGGGAGAAGGTCAATGGATTTCGAGCGCCTCTTGCACTCTTGCGGATCTCTCTTTTGACTTGCAAACCTGGCTGACTGCATAACTGTGATGTCAAGCATTACTTGCACCAAAGCCCAACGTTGTTAACATGTTGGAATTGCCATTACCAGAAAAAATTACGAAACCGAAGGATTTATTCGCCAGAATTTTTCTCCAAAACTAGACGTACCCTCATTAAGATTTTCCCAGAAGGTATTCTACAACATAATAAATATGAAGGTATTCTACAACATAATATAAATATTCTACAGCAAAATAAATATACCGGTGGGATAAGCCGAAAAAATTGGGATGATACTACAATTTTCACTCGCATTACTGGTAGGCGAACTTGATTTTTTTAAGGCTATTTGCATGTGCAAGAGTACAAATTTTCCAGTATCCAAGATTTGTGTTAAGAACGATAGTGTTTGAAATTTTCAGAATTCCAGTTACCCCTGTACTTGCTCAGTATAGTTCCGAAGCTATCACAGCGAGATATTGTTTGGTGAATATCTCTCAACATTTAGTAAAATTTAGCTGAAAAATTGTTGACAGAAAATGGTCAAATTCTCATTTTCTCAAAATCCGTACGCAGCATCATCGCGAAACATTTTAAATTGATAGAAATTTTATTATTCTGTTCGAATTTCGTATCAGTTATGTCGGGAAAAATTGGATGCGTTGGTAGGAAGAAAATATAAATTTGTTTATATTGTGTCCATTGCAACTTCCGCCATATTTGTTTTATATATTGTTTGTAACCTTCAAACAATAAACAACGGAGCAAACCTCGCTGACACTGGTAGTAATCGTAGGGAGCAATGCCACTATTTATTGCTTCGCAGCATTTTTCAAATTTGCTAGACATGAACCTCGGTTTCAAAATGAACTTGCGCGAGCATAAAAAAGATTTTTCCTCTATGCTTTGTTGGTCAACATTCAGAATTTTGTTATTTCAAACTGAGTCTTGGTTTGCTCCTCCGCGGTTACTAACAGTTTATCTATTCACCCCCGCGGAGGCTCTGAAAAGAGCGTGAATTGAAAAATTCAAATGGTTCATCAACTTTTAACACAACGTACAGAAAAGTTTATTGTCCAGAAGAAATTTCAGAGATATGACGTCAATTGTGGTGAGATTTGCAAACGATGCATGGAAGAATTTTCTAGTTCTTTGTTTTGACACGAAACCACGGAAAAGGTAATATTTTTCTACATTTCTTCCTCCATTTTGAAATGATATGTGATCATTTTGGTTTCAGTTTTATGTAAGGCTGAGCTTTAAGATAACTTCCTTTTTGGCATTTCTAAATAATACTAGCTTACAGTACTCAGCTCCTCCTGTTATTACGAGAATAAAACAAGAGCTCGGATATCCCGGCTCGTCATCTCTGTTCATTCGACAGCAATTGCCATTGATTTTTTGCTGGGCTTTAACGGTACATAAAGATCAAGGAATGACAATCGAACGTATGTACATACAGCTCAACAAGAGTTTATTTGCAAGCGGACAAGAATATGTTGCACTGTCAATGTTGAAATCAATTAACGATCTCCACTTGCTATAATACGAAATATAATCAATTCACATCAATGCATACTACAAGAAATTATTTTACTAGCCTGCGCGCAGTCTTTCTTTTGTATTGAAAAATGAACGAACGGAAAATGGAAAGACTGCGCATCAGCGAACCGAACTATTCTTCGTATTGCTGACTTAGCAAAATGCAAATTTACCGGAAGTCACAGAAAAAATGTTTTTCCAAAGAAAATTAAATTATAGAAATTAGTATTACCATTGACTAATGTAGTGTGCTTCATGGACAACAATTCCAATGCATGCTTCCTTGTAAACATTGCTTGTCAATATTTTACGCCATCTTTCCAAGGAAAGCATTGACTCCGAAGAAGAATAAACATACGAAATTTCACCATTTTTGATTGATCGCATGCACAGCACCTCTGTTTCTCGCTGGATTGCTGCTGCAATTAGGCCTACTTTTGTCTTGAGGTAATTCACTTGATCAGTCATCAATGCGACTAGTGGTGGTATTATTATCAAAATGCTGGTGCCAAACGGTCTTTCAAAAAGATGGTCTGCAATGATTGGCATAGCCTGAAAAATTAGCAATTTACCAAAGCCGGTTGGTGCTCTAAAATAAACATCATTCCCTTTTAAGAAGTTGCAAAGGATGTTAACTTGATCATCATACAATTCAGTGACTTTGAAAAACAGGTTACTGCAAGAAGAGACTCCTTAAACTTGTCTTCGTTCCACTGTAACTTTGCTTTGCTGCTTTCGTGTGTACAGTGCAGACAAAAGTTTTTTAGTAACAATATAAAACGATAAAATGCTACCTTAACCAATGATGTTGCGGTTAGGAGAATCTGTAACCAGCTTCTGAATGGTTCATATGACAATAGGTCAATTCAGCAAAATACGAAGAATCGTTCGCTGGTGTGCAGTCTTTCTATTTTCCGATCGTTCATTTTTCAATACAACAGAAAGACTGCGTGCAGGCTATTATCTTACTGGATGGAGGAAGTTGATGTTTTACCGGGACCGGCTTCAGATGGTCACAGGGAAATTCCGCAATAACAAGTTAGACCTGAGCAACCAAAAAGGAAATCCGCTAAAAAGCCAAAAAATCCAAAAAGGAAAAAAGAAAAAATTAAAAAAAAACCCAACCAGCCCAACCAAAATGACATAAATAAAGAAGCATTTGATAAAGCAAGAAGTGAAAAGAAAAGAAAATGTGATGATTTACCAGCCATATGCTCAGATACAAGATATCAAGGACATCAAAATGTATGCAATAATTATGAAAGTCAACTCATTACAGCCGATGAAAGCTTTGTAGCTCAGACTAAACGATTTCAAAGCTGCGTTTTTTGAAAAATTTCATATATTCGAAACAATGACATTATAGTTACAACCAGAACTTTGACAACATAACGATGCAGAATAATAACTTTCAACAGATCCAGCGGCATCCTGTTCTCCAGACCCACATCAAAGCAGTACAAACACTTGGAGACAAAGATTGTTTATTCTACATCATCTGGAAGAAACTATTCAGCCGAAGAGAAGGCAAGCTCCATGCAAAAAATTCTCAGACTAATTGCATTTGATAAAATATACGTTAATATACACTTTATAAAATATACAATTTATAAAATATACAATATAAATGAAGCTTACTTTCGAGAGATTGTGAGGATTTTCGAATTTCAAGATGGTTGCGATTAGTACATTCGTGACATACAAACGATGTATGCATTTTGCGGAGATATTGCTTTACTCTTGGGTACCTAATTAGGTTGAAAATTCCTGGAGAATTGAATTATTGGGGGTCGGAATTAGCGAAAGGGGGGGGGGGTAGAATTTATGCAGTCACGGAAATTAATAAAATCAAAAAATCAGTAATTATAATTTAAGAACATTTTAGCGCAACAAAAAAGCCAAAAGTATATGATATGATATGATCGTCACGATGGAGTGGCATCTGGTCACCATTGATAATGGGAGGATCTACCCCATATGTGTACATAAAATATTTCCGAACAGTCCAAACATTTTTCAGATAATCCTGCAGTCGTTCTAACCGATCTTCTTTTCCAGGAGCAAATCTCTTATCAGGCTTCCAGAGACTGACAATATATTCCTCCCTCCACCCCAATATCCACTTGTTGCTGAATTTTAATTGGTCAAATTCAGGTACAGACATTGGTTGTTGTTCTAACTATATGTCGTACAAAGACTTAGGTTGTATTTCAGCAACTTTTTAGGCAACCGGCCTTATAGCACACCTTTTAACACACCTCTCTATAAACATTCAAATAAAGCTTGCCGCAATACGACTGCTTTGGGTTTTCTTACAGCTCCACTTTCCCGACATTTCTTGGTTTAGGGAAAATCATCTGGTTCAGAGAGATCTTTTGCCAAATACTTCTAATGACACCTTTTAGCTAACTTTAAAGCCTATAGCTAACTCTAAAGCCTTTACCAAATTAAAATCGTTATGCTTGGTATCAGCTAAATCTGTGTTAAAAATGCGTACTGTTCTCGCCAGAATGCTCTGTCTTGGTGTCTGGAGATCAAACGTGTTGTGTTTTGCATCATATCGAGTCTTTAAGCTTTCTAATTCAGCATCATATTGTTTCTTAAACGTTTCAACGCACTCCCCGAGCTCCTGTTTTTCTGCGAATGTATTCTTATCTAACTGACGAACATAGTTTCTTCTGCTTGAATTCATTTCGTTTTCCATTATGTATTAAAAAACACTCCTTGGAACTCCAACATACACTATTTTTGCCATAGACACGGATCAAGAATTTATGAATGATGTGCAAGTGCATCATCCATCCGCTCACAAAATATCCTTTCCTCGGAAACTTTCCATCTAGCACATATTGGAGCGGTTTCATTGTCATCATTTGTGTGATTAATTCCGGTCACGCTATCATGTAATCTATTCTTTGATCAACTTCAAATGGTCAGGATGAAACGGGGAAAAATATAAAATGCAGCATACAATATGCACTGATTTTTTAATGACCCAATTACGAAAAGTCCATACCCGTCCAAACCAAGGATGTGGGTATCATGTACGATCAACCTTTTGCCAGTATTTTGTCCATATACGGGAGGATGCGGGTATGTAAAAAACGTCAAAAGGGGCCTAAATTCTACTGCATGTTGCGTTTATAGATACTTTCTCGAGCTCTCATTGGTTCATTTCTCGAAATAAATCGAACGTCCTCTTGCGACGTTAGCCAATCAAGATTTGAGCCATATGCTGCTTCACACACAACAGAGAACATCACACAATGACACAGAGACTACAGGTTATAAGTTGCAGTAATGGCCCATGAAATGGGTATTAGTTGAGAATTTGCATTTCCGCAATGGGCCGTTAAGGAAGATTCAGCCAATCAGATCATTTTGTGACTTACGAGTTATGATGATTATGAAGACGAGGTCATACCCAAAAGTTGTAGCATGACATACTTTGTTCTTTTCCATTGTGAGGCATGTCCAATACACGGGTACAAGGTAAACTTAATTGAGAGGCATGACCAAACACAGGGTGTTGGTCATACCATAGTTATCGGGCATGATTTGTTGTTCACAATACAAGTTAATGGAGTTAAAAGATATGACAGAATTATGAGCAGGAAGGCGTTTGTGAAGAAAGAGCGCCATGCAGACATTATCTGATTCATGATTATTGTCATTAATTCGGGAGACATCATGGAAATTTGTCATTTACTTAAAGAGTGAATCGACTATAAAGCTCAAGATTCCATGATATTCAGTACTTGATGGTTCTGGGGGTCTCAGGCTCCAGTTTTTCTGCAATGCCCTGAGTTTTGCACATTCTAACTGCCAATATAGATTAGATTTTACCAACATAATTTGAAAGCATGTTTGTTATTTGAGGAATGTTATTTGCTACCTTTTTCAAAAACTCAAAATGTAGCAATGGCATGAATTATCTATAGTCTTTCTTTATACAGAAAGAGTTAATTGAAGTTGATTTATAAATTGCAGTAATTTTACTAAATTACATTTCGACGCATTTAAACATATTTTGCAGTGTCAAATTTGTTTTAAAGAATTAAAATTTGGGGGTGGCAACAGAGTTGGCGATGCTAAATTTGTTCTTGTGGGATACCTAAAAAGTGCAATTTATTTTCTATATTAATACAGGAACTTTTCTCCAAATATTTTCCAAATTTTACGAATAGACTTTTGAAAATGTTTGCATTTGTTTTTATCAATGTAACCCACAATTCAGCTTACATCAGGTTTGCGTTAATTAAAGCTGCCTTAATTAACCATCGTTAAATATTACCTTTAATTATAAATATTAACGATTATAACGAGCGACGTTTCGATGTGATCTTAACATCTTTTTCAAGCTAAATGAAGTAAATGTACACATAGAAAAATAAACAAAAGAGAGATTATTTATCACGTGGTGAGAATTTTGGCGGTTCAGATGATTTTCACCAAAAGTGAACAACCATACAGTCACTGATATTTTTGAGTTTGCTGAAAATATCTTTAAAATATAAATAAACAGTAGCGATACTTTAGTATCTTATGATGTGACTGCCTTATTCATAAGTGTTCTTGTTGATGAAACAACGTTGCTTTTGAGGATAATTGGTTCAACAAAACACAGAAGGTAGATATTACTAAATCGGAACCTAAAGAACTTCTTGTGATCGCCGCCAAGAATAAACTTTTTCAGTTTGAGGGTAATCTATATAAGCAAAATTATGGCGTTGCCATGGAATCTCATTTAGGTCCATTGATGGCAAACGCTTTCATCAGTTGCTTAGAAGATCATTTAAATAATTTTGAAGAAAAGCCTTCGCTGTACAAAAGTTATGGGGATGATACATTCGCCATCTTGCCCAATATTCAAGCAGCCAAAAACTTTCTCGCTACATTGAATCAATGTCATTCTTCCCTCAAGTTCACTATGGAAATTTACAACAACAATATAATGCCTTTTATGGGTATGGAACATGAAAAATCTGACTGTAAACTTAAAACACAGGTTTATTGTTACACTTTCAAAGTAATGTTGGCAATGAATACAAGCCTGCTTTGTTAGTAACAATGTTGAGCCATCCCTACAGGTTGTCATCAGATTGGCAAGCATTAGATGTTGAGGTAAATAGATTAATCAGTGTGTATTCGCATTTAAATTACCCTGGGTTCATAATACAATAAACAATTCAAACTTTTGTTGATAAAAAGGTAACCAAACATTCTGATCAAGAGCAAGAAGAGAAAAAGGAATTTCCGATGAGAACAATTCTCCTTTTTAAGGATCAAACATCTGCTCAGGCTGTGAAAAAAGCAATTGCATGATCTCAGTAATAAGATCAGGAAAGAAGTTTTGCCTTTTTCCGCCAGCAGAAGAATCGGCGAACAATTAAAATCTTGGGAACAAAAGCCCCCCATTGTGAGCCAGCAATTCGTTGTATACTATTTTAAGTGTGATCTGAGTATTTAGTTACTAAGAAAACGCCCTGTAAACAATTAATCAAAACACGTTATATGATTTGATGATATCTAAATTGAAAGTTTCAACACAAGAAGTTACTCACAGCTGCTTTCTTGTGGTAAAGCCCTGGTGCAGAGTATAGTGTTGTACCAAATTGGGTATTTTTAGTGTCAGGATCATATCTTTTACTTATACCAAAATCTGCAACCTTCACAGTATTTCCTTCAGAAATCAACAAATTGCTTGGCTTAATGTCTCTGTGAACTGAAATTTAAATTTAAAAATTTGGTTATAAGATTAACTAATTTAGCTGACAATTAAAACCTTAATTGACTTGAATCGGATTTGCTACAAATTTTTTTTTCCAATTTTAATCATATATTTCAGTATCTAAAGTAATTATTTAGCAGTAAATATCATTACTGAAGTGCTCTTCTGTGCTTTTGAATCCTTTGCTTTGACAGGAAAGTTCTTCTTGTTTACGTTTTAGTTTCATCAGTTCAATCGACAGAAATTATGGGAGGGGTCAACTGATCCATAATTGCCACACAGTTGGAAAATATTGGCTGGCTTTCGTCAGTATTTTCACAGTTTCACTCTTTTCAAAGGTATTATTCTTTGACTCGTCTAATACTTTAACCGGAAACTTACATAAACAAAGCTTTTGGACAAAATAATGTACCCGCACATTTTTACTTATGTTGCGCAAACGCAGATGACCATCTAAGGTTAAATGGAACTTTTTATTCCGTGTACTCGTGTTTCATATTGTTCCTACATTTGTATGCTTACGTAAAAGTCTTGGTTTTCAAGGAACAGTAATGGGGCCCAATGATATAATCCTCGGCTTAGGAAGAAAAATCAAGAGTCCTTAGAAAGAACATCGACGAGATCTATTAATGATCTACTGAAGGCTGTTCAACCCTCTACTGTGCTCAAGTAAGGTGATGATACCAGCTGTTTACAAATATTGACAAGTCAAGCGAGGCCTAAGAAATGAAGACCAAATTCGATGAAGACCTAATGCATCTTGACTATTTGGTAAAATGCAACAAATTGTCACTTAATGATTTCCCTAAATGCTCAGCTGCACGAAACATAAATAGAAGGCACAGGGATGGTTAGGAAATCTACAATCTTGAACATTGGAGTGAAAAGATTGTTGTTGTCAAAAAGAGCAAATACCTTCGAATTCGAATAGACAATAATTTTAACAGGAATGATCAAATAAAAGCTGCTTCTGCCATGGTTTCAAGATCCATTGTCTTCCTAAAGCAGGCCAAAAATATTCTACCGTAAGGTTCTTTCAAAACTTTATATTCAAGTACTGTGGAGCCTCATTCTCGGTAATGCAGTCCTGTCTGGGGTTTTTGTGGTAGTACAAAATTAATCAACTGCAAAAGCTCTCAAATCTAGAATATTAATAAGCAGCAGCTTTGAAACACCAGCCAGACCACTGATTCAGAATATAGGATAGAAGACAATTGATGAACTTATTTTTAGATGAAGCAAAGATAACGGTCTACAAGTCTCTGAATGATCTTGCTCCAGGTTACGTAAGGAATCTTTTTACAAGAAATTCTGCCTGAAACTCTCAAAATATTGGTAAAACAGCCATCGATCTTCGATTACGGAATGTTAGATTGTCTGAACAAAAATGGAATGTTAGATTGTCTTATTTAATTTGGCTACATGTACTGGTCAGCTGCTGGATTGCAAAGATGTTGTAAATGTTGGATCTAGGCCACGTATTTTAATTGTTGTACCAAACTCCAAAATAAGCAAACGTTTTTCAAAAAAACGCTTAGCAATCCGGCACTGCTGACCAGCTTATTTTTTTAATATTATCATTTTTCATTTAACAAAACACTAACCTACTAACCGCTGGTACGTAATACCCGTCAAGGGTTCTGTACTGTATATTTTAGATTAGATTAGATTAAGTGAAAATAATATTTGATGCGCAAGCACGTACGAGTTTAAACTTCATGATTATCAGCAGATTCCAGCGAAAATGTCTGCAGGCGTTGAGCACCTGCCTGACGCCCACCTTAAAGATATTTGTTGGGAATTGTGGGTAAGCAAAGTGTTACAATCAGTCCAGAAATATGAATTATTCAGGCTCAAACAAAAACCATCGGTTCAGATTAAAAATGTGTATTTGAACTTCAGTTACAAAATTTCATCCTTCCATCATTCTATCAAGGTATCCATTAAGACGTATAGATAAATCGAAATCGAATTTCCTTGAGCTGGAGGAGTAAAATATAGCAAAGTATGCTTCTGAGCATTTTAGAAAACGAAAGTTTGTCCTTCCATTCACAGCCCCTCCAATAAACATTTTCAGTGGTCGTTCATGAAACTTTACGGATACGTTATACCTCCTTCACACTACGAATTAAACAAATCCAGGTAATTGAATGCTCCATTCTAATTGGTTTATCTAACAGTTCGAATGCGTTTGATTAGAAGAAATTTAATCTGATTCAGATCAACCTGGTTAAACTGTGAAAGTGTGAAAACGGTATTAGTAATGAAATTTACATCAACAAATTTTAAATGGAAATATACCTTGCAATGAGGGTTTTACCAATCACTGGCCCCTGGCCTTATGGAACTATTGCTTCTGCATTTTATGTCAGAAATATGTACCATGCGCAAAGAATTGGGCTTGTGTGTCATCTTCGTTCATCTGGAATAGGTTTAAAGCGCTTCAAATCAAACATTTGCTTTTGGCAATTTTCCGGAATATTTTCGTTTCGAGCCAATAGGGAATCGCCATTGCTGCAATTTGATCCTCTCACTTCGGTCAGCCACCACATCAAACTGTTTCACTCATAGTAACGTTTCATAATTAATTTGAGCACATTTTCTAGAATATTTCAGTATTCTGGCAGGAACGAGTCTTCAGAGTTTTGCTTCCGATAAACAAGAAGCCGACTTGAAGCAAGTTTACAGATTCAAGTAAACGGTGTCTTATCATTGTTTTGTGAGTGGGTGAGTGAGTTGAGTGAGTTGAGTTATCGTATACAACGTGCCTAACCCACGAAAGTCTCGAGATGACTTGTTTCCAGCAGAGGACACGGGTTATACATAACACTTTAGTTTCAGGCACATAAACATGCTATTCTTGCAAGGTACGGGTTTCCGCGTTTGGCGCAGGGCGGCCCTATTATGTGCATAATGCAAATGAACCCCATTCATTGTTTTCAAACGGTTTTGCGACAAATGCCAAACTCGGGATAAACTGCCTACGCGACTTTTCCAAATAGATCAGGAACTCCGTTTGCAATTGCAATCAACTTGTTTCAAAGTTTTATAAGAAACACTCATTTCTTATAAGAAACCAGCCAACTTTTTGCACAATTTGTGTAGTGAAAGCTTCTTACAAAATTTCTAATTTACCATGAAATTGAATTTCAATAAAGGAATTAATTAAATCAAAAATAAAAGTACACTACAGTAACGAGACAAAGAAATAGTCAATTTGGTGCTGAATTACTGTATTGATGCCCCTTCTCCTTTAATTCTGAAATTTCAGTGCACTTTAACAAAGCATCGCCAATTAGGGGTAAAAAAAATTCGCTTTGCATTTAGACGGGGAAAATAGCTTAACCATCTAAGCAAGTGCCTAACTAAACTTTTTAAGGTTTGTATTGTTTGAGTAGGT
>JAYJMH010025646.1:0-18359 GCA_036873815.1 Phacellophora camtschatica
ACTTGCTTACTTGCTTACTTGCTTACTTGCTTACTTGCTTACTTGCTTACTTGCTTACTTGCTTACTTGCTTACTTGTTTACTTGCTTACTTGCTTACTTGCTTACTTGCTTACTTGCTTACTTGCTTACTTACTGGGGACGGCATCAGCCGGAACCTAGCAAGAATCCTCCTTCCCCCAATCTTGCATGCATATAGCCTATTTGATAGTGTCCATCACTCCCGTATCAGCCTTCTGATTACTCTTATCAAGCACTCGATTGGCCAGCTATGTAATTCATCGATCACGTGATATTGTTGCTTTATTTTTATAGTATCTATAACGTGAGATTGTTGCACTGTTGAAACTGATCACGTGAAATCATTTTGAACAATAGGTTCCGTGCACAGTTTTATTTGTGTGGGCATACAGTAAAACCCCGTTCATGAGAAACTCAAAATCCGTTCAAAATCAGCCTGTTCAGTTTCTTAATATTTTGGCAAGCTTGATAGAGTTGGGTAGATGTAACCTGCCAACAATGTGATAGAAAAGCCATAGCAATGCTCTTCTATTATCTGAAATGATTTTTGTCAATTAAATTGAAACTTTTAATCAATTTTCAAAAATAACTTGTAAATTTTTGCCAAAAATCAGCATGTGATTTCTTATCAGTCAGTTTCTTATTGGCTGGTTTTTACTGTATTCTCTTTTTGATCCATCTTATATTTATGTTATGCCGTATTTTATCACACCTGGTTTTACTTTTGAGGCTCTATGATACCAAATTTCAGATAAATACCTGCATTCATTCTACAGTCAAACCTCGATCATGCGGACTCACTGGGACTGGAAAAATGGTGCGGATAATCGAGAGTCCAGTGTTCTCTGTGTGTCAATTAAGCTGAAATATGCGTTTATCTCAATAACATTGTCAGTTTGAATTTCATAATTTTGGTTTTATATTTGGTTTTTACTTTGTTTAAAGTGCAGTGAAAACCTTAATATCTATGTGTCTCGTGTTTACTTTACGAAGGTTGTGTTTACCCGTACGAAGGTCGTGTTTACCTTTACGAAGGGGTATGTCTCGTGGAGAGTTTACTAACGGAAAAGTTTTCCCGTGGTATATTGGTAAGACTACTCATATTAGGCCACAAATTCTGGAATTGGAATCCCAACTATATTGAAACAGGGCTTTAAGAGTTTTATTATCGAAAGTATTTATCATTGCTTGAAGTTCGAATTACGATCACGAAGTGGAAAATGCATGTACAGAAAGTTTCTTTAATTTTTATGAGTCATAGGCTTGATACGACGATTGTAATAACTCTATGTAGATGGGTGACTTCGAACTAATTCCGTAAATTAGTTATTCATTCACAAAGACACTCATCCTGTTAAAATCATAATATATCTTATACAACATGTGATTTTGTGATTTCTTCAGTTATATCGCTGATTTCTAGACAGTTTATGTTCTAAAAATCCCATTACTCACATTCTGATCATTGATTTAGATAACCCTTGATAATACTCTGTTATTATACAAAGCAAGTTTAATCGCTTAATTTTCATATTGAGTTAGTATTATTTGAGTTTGGTAAAACTTTAATCCTGCTTTTTTCTTTGGTTTCTTGTTTTTCTCGTTTTTCGCTATTCGTTTCTGATTGAAATAGCAAAGCGGGACAAAGTTTTACCATGCGCAACAGGAAACATTTGGATTTGTTTCTATGTTATGCTTACTACTACTATTAAACTAACCGCTGATCTCTGTTCTATATCCAAATTCTTTTGGTCAGTCTTTCACTTTGATATTTCCGTTTCTACACTATCCTACATTGTAAACACTCGTGCTCTGTTTGTGGTCGACATTTTACAAACCAAATCACGGAATGTAGAACAGCTAGAGCGAGGAAAATTGATAATGTAATAAAGTTGTTTCCTGAAGCCCGTGGTTTCACAACAGCAACAACAGTTTATACTGTTTTTTTAAAGTTATACTTCTCTCCTACTTACTTTATATTTTTGAAACGAAAAAATAGAAAAAACGTTCACTTTCAGAATTAAATCTGCAATCTGATTAAACTGGTAGATTAACAATTTTGCCAATTGATTAATGATTTAACTGATTAAAAATGATCGATTGATTGAATGAATGAATGAATGATTTAATTGATATTCATTTTAATTTTAGATTAATAAAAAACGGAACAACCCCTGGTGGGAACAGAATATTTGATATTCCTCGTTACGAAAAAATGTTTTTCGCCGGACATAAAGATCCCAGGAATCTAAGAATTTCAAAATCAAAGCAAAACTTTGCTGGTTGCATGCAACATATTTATTACAACGAGGTAAGCACTGATATGCATGTTCCACTTTTCTCTGTGAAAAATTCGACTAGATGTTGAAGAGCCGCGAGGAGAGGGAAATTGTCATCAAAACTTGAAACATTTTATGTAATTTATTTGTCTGTATTTTTCAAAATTTTATTATCATATAAGCAACTGTATTGTGTTGTAAAACTCTTTCTACAAGGTCCGTGCAGGGTTTATTAGCAATTTTAGGCATGCAAATTTTATACTTTTATATCTAATAATTATGTTGAAATTCTGACTACTTTCATATTTTTGCAGAATAACATATTATATCGAAAATTCCACATGCGGAGCACTCAAATTTCAGCGGTCGGATATGTGCAGCAAGGATGCCCTGTGTCCACTCCAACAGCAACAACAACAACTTTGGGTAATATTTTATAAAAATTTGAAACAATTTAAGATTCTGTCGTTTTTTTCCAATCTGCCATATATCATATCAGTTTTACTAATTTTTATCATCTCCTCTTTACTTTGCTTTTCTTTTTGTTTTTTTTTACAGTTTTTGTTGTTATTCTTTTCTGTTTATGTTTTTGTTGTTGTTATCATGATAAAAAATCATGTTTACTTTTTGTTGTTATATGAAATATTTACATTATATTTCAGTATTTAACCCTTTTATTTCCGGAATTATTTCTGTTAAACAGGCAACTCCTTTATTTCCAGAATTATTTCCGTTAAACAGGCAACTCCTATGCCAGTTTTATTTTGCTGGGGGTAGTACCTGCAAATCAGCTTGATCTATAAAATAAGGTTAAGCTGAATTATCTTAAATCAATATAAAGTTCTTCCCGTATTTACCTCCTGAAAATATGACGTTTTCACATTGCTCGTCAATGGGCTACAAGGCCCTTCCCGGGTTGATATGGTTAAGACAGTGTTTTTAGTTCATCGTATTATTTTATCATGCAGATTCTGCAACACAGAAAGACGATGTTGTGAATACATTTAAGAAGACGACAAGTACTGTAATGCCAATTGTTATTGATGCTGCCAACGTAAGTCAGATCTTAGACAGATTTGCATTGAAAATATTTAAATACTAACAGTACTTAGCATAGCACAATACAGTAACGTACAGGATAGCACATCATAACACTGTGCAGAGTGATTCCGTGGATGAAAATCATAGCAACATTTAGTATGTAAAGAGTGGCCTAAAAGATGTCTCCGCGCTTGTAAGGCTGTTACAGAGGAGATTTAGAGTTGATGATTTTGTTTTTCTTCACATCGATGAAAGAGCCTTCAACTTAAAGTTTGATACCTTGTTCTTCAAAATCTACAAATCCATCCTTATGCTATGCTTTAAAGAAAAGCCAACTTTACGTGTTTTTATTCTTAGCAGATTCCTGCATCAGCAATCCTCTATCTTTTGTTTCATTGAGTGTTACTCGATGATTAGTTTCGTAGATTTTAGCAATCAAGGTGTGCAACTGTAAATTGAAGCTTCTTATATTAAACTCAAGCAAAAACAATTATTATTAAGACTAAATCTTTCCCACAGCAAACGTTGGGGCATTTTTTTGGTCCAGGCGGTATATAAACAAAAAGGAAACTTTTGATACTGTTGCTTTTACACAAATTAGACCTCAACAACAGGTGCAGATTTTGTAACAACAATGAAATTGACACACTAGTTTCAAAAAATTATCCCTCGAGAACAAAGCAAAACTCTCTCAACTGGAAAACGAAGACATAAAGTGTTGCGGAGGAGTTTTGATTGTTAAAATGTTTTCGTTTTCCAGTTGATTGAGTTTCCTTTTGTTCTCGCGGGATAATTGCTTTAAAACCAGTGTGTCAATTTCACTATTGTTACAAAATTCGCCTCCGTTGACCTCAATAATTTCATCAGCATTTGTCTTTAAAGACATTTACTTCATCAACACCTGTCGTAAATAGCAGTCAATATGTCGTTTTAAGCCTTTAATTCTTTGTAAAATGAATATAACTTTAGACATACAGTTCGGTTATAAAAGAATTCAACAACTTTATGAATAGGTGGTTATTTTGTTATTGCTTTTCTTGGCATAATCTGTTGTTGTTGTTTTTTTAAGTTTGATTCTTCGAAAAAAGAACCATCCTCTGCAAAGAAAGAGCCTTTAAGCAAGAGTCAAATTGCTTGGATTACCTCAGGGATCATTGTTGGAGCCCTTGTTCTTGTATTTACAACAGCATGCCTTGTGCACAGATGTAAAAGGCGATACGACGGGTTTCTTGTTAGCAGTGCTTTAAAGAACAAAGATAACCAACCAAGACCAAATCAAAGATATAAAGGTGAGAGAGTGGTATTTTTAGAACATGGAGTCAAAGAGCAACTCGAGAAGGTAACACAATTTTGAATTTCTTTGCCACGTGATTTAATTAACAAAGCAAACACGACCGAAGGAAGACATGAAGATTTGATGAAAAAATTACATATGTTCTGTCGTGGAAACAGGGGGAATTTATGCAGCCATAAATATTTTAATTTCAAGTAAAGTTCGTTGGAAATTTTAAATTTTAAATTCTATTTTGAATTTGAAATTGTATTTGAAATGTCGATGCAAGTTGCGGTTACAGTATTGTGGATTCAGACAAATGTGAACACAGATTTTGTACAAGAATATTGCAAATGAAATTTCTTTGCCAAAATAACCTTCTATGGATCTTGTTTTAAGAAAATGCAATATTCAGTTGAATTCCTATGGAGTCTCCGAAGGACAATCCGAGGGATTTTCCAAGGGTCTCTCTGAGGGACCTTTGGAGCAAGTTGAGAATTCAAGAGACAGATGAATTACTAGGCCATGTGTATCCTTCAAAAGGACACTTGGTTATGGTCATAGGTTGCTGAAAGATATTTTGTTTATTGCAATTTTCATTAAATGATCTATAAATAACAGTTCGTTAATAAATGTTCATCAGAAATTTTTCATTAAAGTATTGAAAATATCAGCTAATATGGATAATATTGAAGATTTAAACGAAAACGTCATCGTGTTTATTACGCGCGTACACACGAGTATGTGTAACATCTACCAAAGAGTGTATTATGAACACGCTTGTCCATGGATCATTAACTAAAATTAACAAGACGAGGAGAGGCGAGCAAAAACTTGTTTAGTACAAAGCTGTCATGTTTCATGGTAAAGGCTATGGAGAAAATTTTCCCAAGAAAGATATTGGCGAAATTGGTGAATTTGGATGAAGGAATATAACGCACTAACCCAAAAGATTTACATCAAAACGTAATCGTGTTTATTACAAGCGTGTACACAAGTGTGCGTATTATTTACCCGTCTGGGTATCATTTACTTGCGTATGTATTATTTACACGCGTGTTCATGGGTAATTAACCAAAATTTGCGAAATCGTGTTTATTACACCAACCCCTAAATAAAATCTTAATTTTTATAATTTAGTGAGCAGCATGTTACTTATTAATGGGATATGCACATTATATCAGATTATTCGACTTTTCCCCGAAAATTTATGTATTTTATTAGATGTAGTGATACACCTTATGGCTGTTTCAGGGGGTTTATATTTTGATAAAATTTGAATGGTATCCTTATAAGGTTTATGACAGGAAGAGATTTATAAAGCGACAGCTGAATTATGAAGATAATTATAAATCGCAGATGACTATGAGTTTAAATACAGAAATAAAACTCTACAACATGTCATTCTTAAGCACAAATGTACACATTTTGTCTCATGTTGTTTTGTTTGTCATAATCATTATTGTTTTATTTTGTTTGTGAGACGACTTGAATTTGCACAGTAAACAATTTTAGTACTGCAAGTAGTATATTGACCATAGACAGGATATGGAATGACTGTTTTCATGTGCACGTTTTTTAAAACGACCTGTTGTGTAAAATGAAAGGCTATGAACTATGTTTAAAACATCGAGCCTTTTAATCAGAGCAGTAATTAATTGAACAAGAAACAATATTACAATTGTTTATATTAACAGTATGTTGTTTAAGATTCATTAACTAGGAGATTGACTAATGATATAAGATATGTCATGTCTGGTTTTATGTGCACGTTTTTTAAAACGATATGTTGTGTAAAACAAAAGGCTATGAACTATCCTGAAAGCATCGAGCCTTTTAATCAGAGCAGTAATTAATTGAACAAGAAACAATATTACAATTGTTTAAATTAACAGTATGTTGTTTAAGATTCATTAACTTGGAGATCGATTAATGATATAAGATATGCAATGTCTGGTTTTATGTGCACGTTTTTTAAAACGATATGTTGTGTAAAACGAAGGGCTATGAACTTTGCTGCAAACAGTTGATCAGAACAACAGTGAAATTGACCAATAGAGGATGATCAGCCCCTATTGCCGTTCTCTGTTTAGAGGCTGATCATGAACAAATTAAAGAAGTCTTTAATGGTAAAAGGAAACATTCTTAGAAAATGCTGTAATAATATTTATTTCAATACTTACATACTAACATGCATATGTATATTTGTCGCAATAATCTAGTTATAAAGTTATAATATGAAGATTAATATTGATAGTAATTTAAAATAAACATCTAGTTTATCTTTATCACAATCTTCGTTTATCATCCACGGTAGCCTGTATGCATGAGTATACCTTGGTGCCAGAGCCTCCATGAAAAAAAAGAAAATATTCCATGAAGAAAAAGAAGAAAAAACCATGAAGAAAAAGAAGAAAAAACATTTATTTTTTTCTTTTTAATTTTTATTTTCGAGGCTCTGGTACCAGGGTAGCATGGGTGGAAATGAGCGCAGGCCACTTTGAAAGAGGTTCTTTTATGTTTCAGTTGCAATCACAAAAACGCTTATTTGATCTCGAGTAATGTTTCACCCTAACCATTAGTTTACTTGATATAATACACAGTCATCTCTTACTTTATGTCGAAGTTTTCACCTCCCTCTTGAGGCCTCTTCGTCGTCTGTGTAGAGCGTCGAATCAATAAAGAGGCCTTGAGATTTGAGAATATGAGACAAAGCTCCAAACATCGTATATGGAGTAAACTTATGGTTAATATGAAATATTTAAAGGGTATCTTTAATTCTGCTTTTCCTTGTGAAATGTGGGTAAATTTGGTTGATGTTTTCAATGATATTTTGTGTGTGTGTGTAAGAATGTAATTTTGTTATATTTGTACCAATCACCTTGGTAATATATAATTACTAAGATAACCAATCAAGATATCGGACGTTAGGAACAAACGCTAACATTTGTACTGAGCCGTCGCTAGAAATTTTTCATGGGGGGAGGTGCTTGCCGACTTGATGATCGGACATTTTCCAAAAAAATGGGTGTGGCATTAAAATTGGTTTTGCCTCTTTTTCATTTTCCTGTCATTTTCCTACAAATTAGCAATTAACATTACAACGGTACATTGACATTACAGATATAAAATAAAGCACTTTTTTGCGATTATAAAACATTTAAGAAAAATTTAACATCTGCGAAGGTGAATATTTTTGCCTTTGTGGAGGAGGATGTTTAATTTTAGGCCTGCGAAGGAGTATATGCGGGGGTAAAAACATGTGTCTGCATTGCCCATGGTTAAATTTGCATAACTTGAAATGAGAAAAATTCCATTCTCCTTAAATTACAAAATTTCTTTTCCATACCAGATGTTGTTTTATTTTATATTAACCACAGTTATTCTATTTCTATATTTTCTATTATCCAAAATAAACGTCTTTACGTGTTTTCTTTCTTCTAGAAATAAAGTTGATAAATTATTAAGAGATTCTCGCTTCAAATCTGGATAAATATTTACGCTTGCGTATTTATATTTACAATTCAATTACAACACAGAGAGATTTCTCGAATTTGTGCTAATCCTGGTTGCTTCTGCATAAGAGTTGCAATTTAAAGATTTATCTTTCGAGTTGGAGATATACTCTTCAAAACATTTAGAACTTTATTCTTCATGCGGAGGGTTTCAAATTGGGGGGTTATATATCTTTGAAAACATTTTGTTTTACAAAATTAGGTTTTACTCCAAATTTCTAAAGTGTTGGCAGCCTTTTCGATAATATTCTGGAGTATTTTCCTCCCCATACCTTTTGAGATAAACAGCTATAAATTTGCGACTCTCTCGACCGTTTGAGAATATTTCATTTCTCGGCAAGTTGCAAGCAGCATAGATGTAAATCTTGCATTGAGACATGAAATAAACACTCAAACGGTTGAGAGAGATGCAAATGTAGACCAATAACAAGGAAAGAGGTTAATTTGGGTTTATTTGAAATACTGCTAGGGATAACAAGGAAAGAGGTTAATTTGGGTTTATTTGAAATACCGCTAGGGAGTCCCAAATATCATTCCTTCCTGGTCAGACTAGTTTGTATTTGATTGCAAAGATTGCAATACATTTGATTATAAATGACTTCTAGAAACTTTCACAAGGAGGAATTTTGTAAAACAAAAAGTTCCAAACATGACAATGCCATTTGCGATTTGAAAGAATTGTTTTCACACTTCTGAGCGCACTCAAGCGAATCACAATAAACAACACAGCAAAACTTTATGGCTTCGTTTATCATGATTAGATTGGCTTCTTTGAAGGTGTTAAATCTATTCTTCACAATGACACTATGTTTTGTTCTACAGAAATTTACCTTGTTAAATGACGTAGGCTTATGAATAAATATTAATTTCTGGGTAAACCGAGGCACTTTGAACTGAAATGTTTGCAAGGATTTCAGAAAACTGATTTCCGTTACAAAATGGATCGATTCAAGGAATGCAACCGTCGGAAACAGAATGAAACAAATGATTTTTATATCGGATTATACGAAATTACCGTTTCGGTGTTTGCTGTTACATGTGTTTTTATTTTGGTATATCACATCGCATGGAGAGTTTGTACTTGGAGTCTAGCAGTCAGTGTCAGAAGGGTTTCGGGTATCACGGTATCATTACTTTTTTATCATGTATTAAAGGTAACAATGTCGTTCATTTTGAGTATGGAGATCAAAGAAAATATTTATAAAAGTATCACGGTATTATTGTGACTATAATGTTGGTATCTGGGTATCATTCACCTCCCCCTCTTCCCCCTCCCTGTCGGACCCTGCCAAGCGGACTTACCCAAGTCTCGCGCATGAAAATAATCACAGAGAGCTCTGCTAAAAGGTGTGAAATTGTCTTGGCATCATTGTAAAGTGTGACATCTATTCTTTGGGGATAATAAATTACATCGTCGTATTCAGATCTGAGCTGAATATTAATGTTTACAATATCTTTTCTTGCTACTCTATGGCCTTATATGGAAACATTACTTGTACACAAATGAGGAATTGAAAGTTGATAATTGTGATAAACACATTGATTCACCGTGGTTATAATGACAAAACAAAATATTACCATGACACGCCATGCAAGAGCTGGGCTTACTCATTTTCTAAATACCAATGTGGTCACCTTATCAGATCTAGAAACCTGCTCTAAATGATTAATTTCAAATTACCAATGGCTTGCAGGATGAAAACACTTATCTTTCTTTGAGCAGATGCTGCTTTAATTCCTTAACGTTTTCCTTCTTAATTAATAGATGCACATACACTCAAATGATCTTGCATTTGCATGCCCTTAATGCATATGATGACGCAGTGGTAACGTTTGTTAATCTAGCCTTGCCTATAGTGTCGTTGAACTGTTTTTGGTTCACTTTTGTTAAACTATAGAGCAACATGTCTGCAGTCAATTTTCGCGTACATTAACCACTGTGTTTTTGTCACCATCTGGTAATAACCATTGAATAATTAATCGTGTAGAAGACAAGAAAGGGAATTTTCTCATAGATTTTCACTGATAATAAGAATACCGAGGTGCATATTAACGACATGGATATTCCCAAGCGGTATGACAGGTTTCGATATCTTCGCAAAAATCTGACTCATCGCAGTTGAAGTTGAAAGAAATTGGTTACGTAATGCTTGAAATTTGAGTTTAATGCGTCTCGCTATAGTCTAATGCAATCAAATCCAAAGCATACTGGATCCAATTCAAAGCACACAATTTTGGCAAATCAATGAATTGCTAGCAGAGGTTATCAAAACTGTAATTAATAGTCTGTTTCATTTTTTTATCCAAGCTGAGAAAGATTTTACAGTTTGGAAAGCCGTACAGTTGTAACGGATATTTTCGAGGTTTGATCATCTTCTAGGAAAGAATTTGGTGCCTACACAGTGTTTAGTTCTTTCAATGAATCAGTGCTAACTTCACCTTGTTAAAAACAGGTTTCAACCAAGTTGCAGTATTTATTCCTCGTATTTTGGTATTTATTTAAAGTTGCAGATTGTTCACATACCCAAAGGATTACCTCAAATAACGGTCCAGTGCTTTCTTCTTGCATTTTGGCATTCATTACTAGTTGCTGATTGTTCGGATAACTCAAGAATTAATTCAAATAAAGTAGCACTGTTTGCTTCTTCCATGTTGGCAGTCGTGTCTAGTTGCAGATTTTCCCACTGAAAGCATAGTTACAAAATGGACGATTCTTTTGTTATCAAGACTCTTTGGTGATAAGAATTGTATAAAATAGTAGTTAGACACTTGATGCATTTGCAATTGTGACGGGTAAAATCTAAGAGGCATTGGGCATTGCTGCCCACGTTCCACTTCAATTTACTTCTGGGCAAAGTGGTGGAAATAGATTTCAAGGTAACATGTTACAAGTTTCAAATTTGTAAAAAGCAGTCTTATGAAAAAGTTTGAGCAAAAGAAAATTGCGTATTGTTGAAAGTGGTCTGGCGTTTATGAGATTAGAACAACTATACAGGGTTGCCCCCAAAAAAAATCAGTTTTTAGGACTTTAGCTTGAAATCCGTGAGTCTACAAATTTGAAATTGTACTGGATAGGCAAACTTTGAGTTTGGGATGTTATCTAATCATCTGCGACGAGGTTTATCTGTCCAAAATTGATATTTCCCAACCTCATGCCCCAAGGGCTATTTTATATTATAACCCTGGTACCTATCTGGCGGTTATGCATTTTCATTGGCTCACGAGAAACAATAAGCATGAAAATCAACACTCGATTGAATCTTGGGAGATTCCAAATTCGAATATGAAGAGCAGTTAGCCAGTGTAGAATTCAAAAAATGAATTCTTTGATGCGGCATAAATTTACGAGTTCGCATAAATTTACGCAAAATTTGCAAGTAGGTACCAGGGGTATTTCTTCTGAATGAAATAGCGCTGGGTACGAGGTTGGGTATTGCCCTCATTTGTGAGCTTCGTGTCAATTTAAAAGGAACGCCATTCATTTCCAGTACACTTTTTTATATAAAAATAAATGATAAACTATATTCAAGGTTGATTGACAACGGTGTCTATTTATATTTTTTTGCTTCCATTACTATTTTTATAACCATTTTTTTAATCGTACAATTTTAATCTTTGATTGGCAAGTTATTTTTGATTAAAATGAAACAACAGAAACGACGCAAAAAAAACGATAAATTCAACGAACAACAAAAATATCGTTGACTTTATCGTTTTTTGCGTCGTTTCTGTTTTTTTATATTTTTATATCTCTACTTCGTCGCAAGCATCCGTGGGTAGAACGAGTAGTCTGCAATAGTGTGACCCTTTCTGAAAGCACATTAGTATTTTTGATTGGCAGGTACTTCGTTGTAGCCACTTAGCATGAATTAGTGAAACTAGTAACGTTTACATTAATACTAACAAGATCATTGGAATGTGTCTTTTCACAAAAATTAATAAAATTAATTTCTTTAAGTTGTAGGGATCTGCAAAATGTTCAGCGATATGAATTCGTTTTTAACACTCAGAATGGATTTGAAGAAGTTTTTTCATTTGCTGGTGTACTTAGCAGTTACTTGTATTGCAAGATATAACTGTTTTGACAGCATGATCACATATCTTGGTCAAAGTAGCACACATCAAACATCATACACCAAGTATACGTCATGGAACTCAGAATCGAGAGGCATTATTTCGTTCAGTTTTATAACGAGCAACCCAAACGGACTTTTACTTCATGTTGGAGACAGCAACAAGACGGAATGGACTCGAAACTATTTGGAATTGAGCATTCAAAACGGGATGTTAAATTTTTTAACTAGGGTTAAAAATGGAACCAAGTTTGTAAAATGGAAAAGAGCGTGGTACGTGAAAGATGTGGATGATTTGCGGTGGCATAGCGTGCAGATTAGAAGGGATGGTATTAATGTCTTGATTCAACTTGATGGAGAGCAAATATTGGTGCAGTTTGGGGTAGGAGACATGCCTCCCATCAAACTTACTGGGGCTATGTACATAGGTGGAATACCACAGAGTGGATCAACTGATTGCAGGGCAGATGTTATGGAAAATGGGTAAATAATTGTTAAAAAAAATCGAGAAATAAGTAATTGTTAACTTTCGTCATGAACCAGTAACCCATAAGTTAGAATATATAACTTTAAACATCAAGCTTTTACTTATAGTATATATCCTTTGGCTGATAATATTGGTATTACTCTTGATCAATATATAATATATTACTTCTAACTTATAATGTTTGATCTACAGCTTATAACATGTAACTTACAGGTTACGACCTCTAACTTATGATTTATTGTTTATAAACTATTGGTCTTTAACTGAGAAGTTATAGCTGCTAACATATAATTTTTGACCTATAGCTTATAACCTTTAACCTATAGTTTATGACTTCTAAGTTATTGCTGATAATCAATGGCCTTTGAAATATGATATTCAATCAATAATTGATGGCCTTTAAGTTATGATCTTTGATCTATAACTAATGTCATTTGATATGTAATGTATTTTGTATTCCAAAAACAACACAATTGCAAAGCTGTAGTATCGAAGGTTATTATTGAATACCTATATCTTTTGTCTCACGAAATACCTATATATATAATATAGTCCAGAAAATGTTCCCATGTTTCACGTTTACAAAACTGCTCCCTGTCTAGCAACATTTAATTAATAATCCCTCAACTATACTAAAGGAAAGCCAAGGATAATAGCTTTCTCGAAGATAATGCATGCATAGTACTTGCTATGCAGCAGAAATACCCTATTGTTGCTTTCATTCAATATAACTCAGTGATTATGAGGTAGATTTTGGCAAATAAAGTAACAAACTGCGAATTGAAGTTTTTTATAACAAATTCGAGCAAAAACAGAATTATGAAAACTAAGGATCCATTACAGCAGCTTTGCAAACGTGGGAAGATTTTATTGGACCCCCCGGTAGTTTTTTGCATCTCATTGATATATTCAGCGTTCATTATTCGTCAGGTTTGTTGGTGCTATAAAAGATGTTCGGTATGGACCAGGATTTGACGCTAGCACTGGATATGAGAGAATACTTTTAAAACCTGGCACATTGTGGGGCTATCAAGACCATTGCGCTAAAACTCCAAGACAGATAAATTTGTGCCAAAACCGTGGAATTTGCATCAATAAATTTAATAATTATTCTTGCGACTGCCTCGGAACTGGATTTGAAGGAAGAAATTGCTCTACTGGTAATATCTTATGTTGATATTAACATTACATTGGTACATTTACTATTGTAAATCATGCTTAGACGGTCAATTCCTTGAACAGTTCTTTTATGTGCATACATTGGAGCCTCCAAATACGGACACTTACGGACACCTATGGGACCAGTGCTACTGTTCTTTGTGTAAAGGCGTCCGCTATTGTTTAAATGTGTCATATATCACTTTTGGGACTAAAATTATTTGTTCACTGTTGTATTTATGTATGTATTATTTCTCCACTAAAAATTTACAATGGTTAAATTCTAAATTAAAGGTATAAAATATTTACGAAGTTTTAAAATATCGAAAGCATTAATGAATGAATTATAAATACAATTTTTAGAATATTACAAACTCCTAACTAGAGTGGCAGGGATAACATCAGAAAGGTCGAAGAGACCTTAATTCAATGATGGTCCCTTTTAGAGGTGTATAAAAAAAAAAAAGTAAGCAAATGTTTATCCTACTAGAAGTTTAAAGAAAGTATATGGAGAGAATTAGCGGTATATGCTAACTCCGTTTTCGTTTTCCAGTAAGTTTTGCATGAAACAATTTTTGATCTTATGCTTAAGGGAGTTTGTGCAATTCGCAGTTTTACTGTCAGAAAGTAATTGATTCCATAATTTGGAACCCATGTATGATGAGCACTTTTGGCCTATGTCCTTTTTAATAAGATATTGGTAGGTGTTTGTTAATGGAGGTTTCATAGTATTTTTCAGCACACGACTTATATTTGAAATTGATTTTTCTTTTGCTTTTTAAACTTTCGTGTGTTTGATCTCACTCCGTAAAAACTGTTATTATGTAAGAAGAGCAAACAGGCAATAATGCTGAAGAAGTTTTGGCATGCTTGACGACTAGGGACAGTCCAAAATTTGTGCAAGCCAAAAAATTAATTTTAAAACGTAAAAGCCCCGTTGTCATAAAATTCTTAGAAACTTAATGCCCCCATCAACAAAGGCTTAAAGAAAATATATGTGGCTTTAAGAAAAAAAAGACTAGACTGACCATTACTTTGATAATTTTTCCGATTTGATATCATCCATCATATATGTGGAATTTACCCTCTATAGGCTTGATCAAGTATTTTTGAGGAAATGTCAGTGTACTTGAATTCCAAATAATTTGTTAAGTCGGCCAAATTGGGGGAAACGTCAATGCACAATTAAAACTAGGGACCTGAAAATATAGTGCCTGCCCCATCACATTCTCCACTGGTCTCGTTGTAAAATAAACTTTGCTCCGTCCCTTTCTATCCCTTAGGAAGACAGTTAAAGATACTTTTCTGGAACATAGGCTTCAGATTGATCAAATTGAGAAACTTCAACACTTTTTAGAGTGAAATCAATCTTGAAAATCTAAAAGTTCAGTGTTTCGCATGTAAATTTTGCAGCAGAATTTTAATTTTATCCTTCTTGCCAACAGTATCAACCCCACTGCACTTCAAAGGCCTAGATTATGTGGAATGGAAACCATTGCTTTCGCAAAGGTCACAGGAAGCCAACGAAATTGCATTGCGTTTCAAAACATTGGAACCATCTGGTATTCTAATTTACATTGGAAATTCAACTAATTACCTTGTTATTGAATTATACAGAGGTCATCTTGTTGTGGGACTTAGGCTTGATGCAGGTGAGCCTGACTGTTTTTGGCCCAGGGGGTCACGCACAATTTTTATATGTGGGGGTGCCCATCCGATATCTTTGGGCATGGATTTGCTATTTGTTCTTTCGTTAGCAAATTTTCAAATATAATTGTTTGATATCCTTGGCTTTATCCCGTACATACCAGATGCAAGTCATTAAATATGTACATCCAATAAAGTAAATCATGTTTTTGAAATATAATTACACTATAACTTAGATTAAATTATTGTCAAAAGGGCTTCGAGCATGCTAATTTCCAAGATTATATATTTGATACTTTTGGGTAAAATAAATGTTCAGTTGATGCTTTTTGGTGAACTTTGATATTTGCGGATGGACGCCAAAATATGTGAAAATTTTAGTGACCCTTAAGTGCCCTATCTTGGAGACAACTTCTCTGAAAAAATATTTTTAAAATCATTACCTTTAAAATCTATGCTTTATCCAATGTAATATATGTATATTTTTGGGTCAAAAATTGTCTGATTTTGATATTTTTGGGTTACCTGAACATTTCTTGGACTCACTTCCCGTATGAAGAACTCCTGAGTGCCCCCCCCCTGGGGAAAATGATACTCTTTTTATAAAAAATATTAATTTTATAGAAAGCATATGAGGTTTGCAGAGTACATATTTATTTAAAAGTTTACAATTTTACAGTCTCAGTAACTTTCTTGACGTGAATATAAATTTGTTGAAAATATTTTGTTGTTGTAATTTTTACCACATTTCTTTTATTTTTTTCAAAGAAATTTTGCCAAGATTTTACCTATTTTGATGTGATGATCTTTTCACAGCTTCAGAAAAACTTACGCTGATAGCAAGCAATGTAACGTTGAACAATGATCAATGGCATTTGGTTCAGGTTTCAAGAAGAGAGTTGAACCTAAAAGTATCAGTGAATCGAACGTAAGTGAATCATAATCTCCATTAGAATCTACTCCGTAACAGTCAGAGTTCTATTTTGCAATATTTTAATGGGATTTTAAAAACATGCTGCTGCTAACAAATAAAAATTGACTTTTAGAAATTAAATATTGTAAAAAATACCAGGTGTCCCAAAAATATGGTAACATGTTTGACGAAGGCTAGTGCAATAATAAAAATCTGGTTTGTTGATATTAACCGTTTGATAACTGAGATAATAACATTTCAAGTTCAAATTTGCCTCCCACTCAAAACCAACGGTTTTAATTTTGGCAGGAACTTTCTGAATCGCTGCGATGTTTTTGAAAACACTTCTGAGCAATGATTCCAAAAAGAATCTTGAAAATCAGTTGTTCATGACTAAATCTTTTGAAAACTAACATTGCTGTTTCTTTTTTGGTAGATTTTTGGCAAAAAATGCTGAAAAAAGAAAGCATTTCATAGCGGCTGCATCCATAAATAAGCGTTTAATTTTCAATTTTCCGAGCTCTTCTGAATGTTTTTCCAAGCACCATTAAATTCATTTCGTAAAACGCTATGGTTTATCAAATCCAAAGAGGCAGTTTAGACGAAAATCTAGACCTCTGGTTTTGGGTTGGAGGAAAATTTAAGCTTCCAGGATTGATATCTGACTCTCGATGCACAAATAATAACAAACTAGGCATATTTTTTAAGTTAACTACCGAAGAATATTTTAAAAATTGTTTCAAATAAATTTGAGTTAAACTCGCAACTCTGGTGTTGATCAAAGCTTTCATCTTTTTTTTGGGACACCCGATATATTAAATTTATAACAACCAAGGGTGCCTACCTCGCATTAATTAGTTCTTTTCCCAGTGCTGTTTCGTATTTCGTGACATAGTACTTGGAGCATTTGCTTTCCCGTTCCTCGTTTATCCGGATTATATGATTTGTGTGCTTTTGTGCGATTTCGATTGGTCAATGGCCGACGAGAACGCAAGTGCTTCGTGTACTAAGTCACAAAAAACAAAACCCTTATGTAATTAAAACCAATTCGTACAAGGTAGGCTCCCTGGCAACAGCTATGAAAACATTTATCTTTAAAGAGAATCAACAGATGTAAAAATGATCTGGGTAGTCTGGGATCTAGATAGTCTATAGATAACTATCCAATCACATGGATCAGTTAATGGATCAGTTTGGAAATATGCCTAGAGCACGTGCGCCAGTGAACTGAATTTTTAGAATAAGATAGGCTGTCCTTGAATCCGTCGATTCTCTTTAACAGAATATCTATAGATTTTTACTTCAGATATTTTATTATTTTAAAGGAACACGACGCAATCAAGAGCATTTGGAAATAGTCTAAGAAGACACTTGAAAGATTCAAAGCTATATGTTGGTGGAAGAAGCTATCTTCGTTGGCTTCCAGGAACTTTGTCAAAGAATTTTTTTATGGGGTGCCTACAACAGATTTATTATAACGGAGTGAGTTAGATGTTTTAATTCTAAAGCAATTAACCCGGGAAAGCTACATGGGTCATTGGTAAACCGTTGAACGACGTATTTTGCATATGACATTTAGCAGAAGAGTTTAAATGATTGTTTTTATCAAACTCTGAAAAATTCTTGAACCAAATCTTTAAGCTAAATCTTAGCTTAGTGTTTACGAGCGATGTATTCATAACAAATTATCTATTTCTGTTCTATTTTTGCAGGAAAATGTTATTTCCAGCATTATAAAATCATATAGAACAAAGAACAGCAGAAGAACAAAGCATGGCAATGTTGTTAAAGGTTGTCCTAAAAGAGTGACAAAAGCACCATTTACAAGAGCACCAAGGAGTAAACGTAAGTTCTTGCATTGCTTTTATTCGATTTGATCTGCTTCTGCTTCTGCTTCTGCTTCTGCTTCTGCTTCTGCTTCTGCTTCTGCTTCTGCTTCTGCTTCTGCTTCTGC
>JAYJMH010025657.1:0-43662 GCA_036873815.1 Phacellophora camtschatica
GTATACATATCCCCCAGATCGATTGTTTAAATGTAGAAGGGACTGAGCCTGGCTTGCTTCAGCCGAAAGGCCATTGCGTAATTTTGCTCCTCTAAATGAAAAACATTTTTGTTCATTTGCTAACCTGAGATGTGAGGAAGTTTTTATAAGGTTACATGAGGAAGAAATTGAATTTCTGGAAAAACGATCTTTCCTGTGTTTCTACTTTTGGCTAAGGCCAATTTGGTTGATGAAGGTTTTTGTTATGACTTGATTGAAAAAAATATTGTGCAAAAAATAAACTATTCTCAGTAAGGAAAGAGTCAATATTTAACAGTAAAGTACCTGAGTGCCACATTCTCAGGTAACTGCTAAATATTCCTATCTATCAAGGCAGAATAATTGTATTTATACTCTGCAAACTGTGTCATTATTTTTTTGGTACACTTGGAAAGGTAAAATGCATGCAAAAAAAGTTAATTACAATTAAAAGACATTGGTCATTTCATGTCCTAAGCAAACATATGTAAATCATAGCAGCAAGGAAAACATCTTCAAAATATAAAAAGTTGCACCTTTACAATAAACATTGAAAACACAATAGACAATAATAGCCTCTAAATTTAGCCTAGGGGTACACCCTAATATGGATACGTTTATGTGCCGCCGACAAGGATGTGTTTGAAGGCAATAAATTCTCTATTTCTTGGCATGATTTTTATCAAAAATACTTTAATGTTTTTTAGATATAAGGAATTGTCCTAAGTAATGGGAGTTTTGGAATGAACCAGAACATTAATGTTGCTATAAATTAGGACATTAAAGATGCGTAGGCTTCTGGAGGGAGTATCCTACATATTCTGAACCGTAGGGAAACATTCAACCCATAAGCAAAACAATACAACTACAAAGATTGAGCTGGTCAGTGTTGGCGAAGCAAGCCTGAATTAGCCAGTTAGGTGATGCTATACTATGGTAACCAAATCATGGAAATTAGAGGCGAGGGCGACAAAAAACAACCTACATTGACCAACTCACAAATAATATGGGTTTCAAGATTGATGAACTTCAAAGCGTTATGAACGACAGAGGCCTATGGAAAACGTATGTCAGGAATTACCCAGCTAGCTCGACCAGGCAAGGTTTAGGAAGGTAAAAGGTTTATGTAATCTAAACGACACACTCCCATCCCTGGAGAGGGTGTGCATAATATTGTATTTACCAACATATTATTTTTGATTTCTATTCTCGTTTAATTGTTGCAGTAAATTAAGAAAAGAAAATTGTTGTAAAATTGTTGATTTATACCTTTACATCAAAAGCACTTGAATTTGAAGGCCAGTATCGAGAGTTGTAAAAATCAAAATTCCATGTAACGTATCCGCCACGAAAGCTCCAAACGGTGTTAAAAGTATTTCCTTTTTCAAAAACATTTAAGACTAAAATTGCAACTAAAAACCATAGCATTTCCATCTTCTCCACAATTTAAAATGAAATGCTATCCCGAAGTGTTTTATCTTAGAGCAAATTTTTATTACTGCTGATTAATTATGCATGTGTTTGTGGAATAGTTAGTTCCTTGTTGAACAAAACATGGCTTAGGAGGGTTTTAATTTTTTTTGTGTTTTTGTTTGTCTGTTTTATTATAAACTTGTTTGTATAATATGAGAAGGCAAAACAAAACAGCAATCGTTAGCAATCATTGATCAGTGATATCAAAAATATTTCAGATGTTATTTAGTCTACCTCAAAGTTCAACAACTTTCCACAAACATGTTTTGCTTGTCAAGGGAATTTATGTTTGAGCTTTGCTATTATGCAAACATCCCCATAGCAATACTTTTTTCCATTTAGACGAGAAAGGCAAATAATCAAAACAATTTTAGAGTTTAAAACATTTTGCAACTGAGATCATAGAATATTGCAATGTCACCTCGCATTTGCAAAATACAAACTTTTAACGTTAAACAAAACATATGACCATCTAATCTGTTGTGCTATTATTGTATTATGGTGGTATTGAATCTAGATCGCTATGCTTGAGAGTAGTGGAAAATATAGCAGCATTGTACAAATACGAAATCTGGTATAAAAAACATTGAGATATGGAGTAACACAAACATTTTGACTGTTACAACGATACACGTATTTTTTTTCAAGAAAGAAACTTTCTGTAACAAATGTTTCCTAAATTTTATACTGCTCTCTGTTGTTATTGAAAACAATGGAATAATAGAATCTGTTTAAATATCCCAGAAATTCTAAAACTTCTATCTTATAAAAATTTTGTACTCTAGAATCTTGGGCACTGGTAATTTAGCAAACGAAAAGAAGTATTATCAGTTCATGGCTATGGAAATAGTTCAATTGTTGTCATGCAGATCAGACAAAAAATGTGATTTTCAAAACATTTTATTTTTCATCCTGATGATTAGTAGATCATAAAAATTGTCGCTGCCGATAAAAATCGCTGTACAAAATTACCCGAAAACTGGCTCTTTTTGTTTGCCAGCATCAAAAATTGTTGCCACCAGCAACAAAAATTCGCCTGTGTGCTCTAGGCTTCGACTCGAACCCTGACGAGCATAAAAATGTGCTTGAATTAGCAAATCTGGAATTTAATCTAGCATTTACACTATTTTTCAGACAGTTTCTTCAAAGGCTGCAGAAGTTCCAGGTTTAGCTTTTATCTGAAAGACATGCATTCATTTGCATCTAAAATAAAGTATTTTAGTTTTTGAAATACTTGAATACCCTTTTTATTTTAATGTCCAATTTAAAAAAGATGCTGGTGCAATGTTTGACTGATGTACTGTCATAGTCCATTACAATTTTTGAATTAGATTGCTACCACTTCTAGCGTTAATACCTTGCTATGGCCTAGTTAAAAACATTTCCTTTTGTGAATGCAAATCTCGTGTGTGAGCTAAATACCTCAGTATCCAAAGCATTGATTTCCAAAAAAGATGTATCACGTTGCAAATGAACATTTATTTATTCCTGTTTATGTAACTCATTTTTTATATCAAAATTTTACGGAGAATAGCCCTTCAATTGGGTATTGATTTTCAAGGGGCTCACAATTTAAAAACAAGAAGGTGTTACACGAAATCTAAAAAAAATAATTTATTTAAAAGAGCAATTGGTCAAAACTATTTATAATATGATTTTTAATAGATTATCCTAAATTTTTAAATTGTCAACAGTATACATATCCCCCAGATCGATTGTTTAAATGTAGAAGGGACTGAGCCTGGCTTGCTTCAGCCGAAAGGCCATTGCATAATTTTGCTCCTCTAAATTAGAAACATTTTTGTCCACTTGCAGAATTTTTCTTCGGTAACCTGAGATGTGAGAAAGTTTTTCTAAGGTTATATGAGGAAGAAATTGAATTTCTGGTAGAACAATCACAGCAAATATTGAGAAGCAATCTCAGCAACAACATAATCATTAGCCTTGATTTCCTATTTCATGTGCTACTAGTACTGGTAATCAATTTGTTTTGCCATTACTTCAACAAAGAGTCTTGAATGAAAGTAATATCGACCTTGAAATTTTCTTGTGTTTTTTTCCTGTGTTTCTACTTTTTGCTAAGGCCGTTTTGGTTTATGAAAGTTCTTGTTTTGACTTGATTGAAAAAAATATTATGTAAAAGATAAACAATTGTCAGTAATGAAAGAGTCAATATTTAACAGTAAAGTAACGCATTCTCAGGTAACTGCTAAATACTCCTATCTATCAAGACAGAATAATTGTTTTTATACCCTTAAAACCGTGTCATTATTTTTTTGGTACACTTGGAAAAGTAAAATGCATGCAAAGAAAAGTTGATTTCATGTCCTAAACAAATAATTAAGCAAATCTATGTAGCCATAGCAACAAGGAAAACATCCTCAAAATATAAAACGTTGCACCTTAACAATAAACATTGATAATACAATAGATAATAATAGCCACTTAATTTATCCTGGGGGTACACACTAATTTGGGTACGTGTACGTGTATGTGCCGCCGACAAAGATGTGTTTGAAGGTAATAAATTCTCTATTTATTAGCATGATTTTTATCAAAAAATATTTTATTGTTATTTTAGATATAAGGAATTGTCCTAAGTGATGGGAGTTTTGGAATGAAGGAGAACATTAATGGTGGTAAAAAAATTAGGACATTAAAGATGAGTAGGTTTCTGGAGGGAGTATCCTACACATTCCGAACTGTACGGAAACATTCAACCCATAAGCAATACAATACGCCTACGAAAATTGAGCTGGCCAGTGTTGGCGAAGCGAGCCTTAATTACCCAGTTAGGTGCTGCTATGCTATGGTACCCAAATCATGGAAATTAGAGGCGAGGGCGAAAAAAACCACCTACATTGAGAAACTAACAAATGATATGGGTTTCAGGATTGATGAACTTCAAAGCGCTATCAACGATAAAGGCCTATGGAAAACGTATGTCAGGAATTGCCCAGCTAGCTGGACCCGGCAAGGTTAAGAAGGTAAAAGGTTTACGGAATCTCAACGACACACTCCCGTCACACTTTCGAACATACCATTTTTGATATATATACTCGTTTAACAGTTGTAGTAAATTAAGAAAAGAAAATTGTTGTAATATTGTTAATTTATACCTTTACATCAGAAGCACTTGAATTTGAAGGCAAGTATCGAGAGTTATAAAAATCAATATTCCATGTAACGTATCCGCCACGAAAGCTCCCACCGGTGTTAAAAGTATTTCCTTTTTCAAAAACGTTTAAGACTAAAATTACAAACAAAAACCACAGCCTTTCCATATTCTCCACAATTTGAAATGAAATGCTATCCCGAAGTGCTTTAGCTTAAAGCAAAACTTTAATTTATGTTGAATAATGATCCAATTGTTCGTTAATTAGCTAGTTCCTTGTTGGACAAAACATGGTATAAATGGGAGTGTCTTAACTTTTTCTTTGTTTTTTTCTATTTGCCTGTTTTATATTAAACTTACGTTTCGGCCTGCGCTTGCTTGAGGGTGCCGGGGTTCGGGGTTCGGGGTTCGGGGTTCTACGGAGGTAGCATTTTGCAAATATTTTGGTTGTAGTTTCTGATTTTGTTGGCATTTTGAGCGAATTGTCGGATGTTGGCTTTTTCGGCGAAATCGGATTTTAAGAGAAATAATCGTATATTAATGAAGAGACTCCGGATATTATTTGAAAATGACCCTTCAGGAGACTCACGGCCAACTCGGTCTCAAATGAAACAAAGAATAGATGAAATGGCAGTGGTCTCAACAAATAAGTTCCATATCTTGTAGTTGGGCTGGAGCAACAGAAGGGATACGGTATCTGTTGGAGTAAACGCCCCCTACCATTAAACGCTTCTGTAGAAGTTGGAAAATGATATTGACGCCCCCTTTACTAAATTCCTTTGAAAGCTCCCTGCAAGATCATATAAAAACCAAGTTATGACTATTCGTAGTAAAAAGAATAGAAAATAAAAGATACACATTTTTTATGAAAAAAAGGTTTATGAGAAACCTAGTCCAAGAACATCAGCAATTTGAAGCATATTTTTAAGCTGGAAAAAAACAAAGCAAGAAATTATTGCGACTTTTAGTACTTCTACTACATTTTTTTTAACTATGGTATTTTCTATTTTTACTGAAACGTCTTGTGCCCAGGATACTATTGATGTGACAATGGTAATTGTTCGCAGGAGAAACTTTTTGTGGCAAGTTGCCAAAATCTGAAACTAAAATTTAAGAATACAATAACGTCCCATACATATAAAAACAGCTTTTAAATACATGGAAGTGTTTAAAAATGAAAAAAAAATCGTTCCTTTTATTTTTTATTCAAAATATGAGGACTTAATTTGGTAAATTCAAGATTGTTACATGTGTGACGTTACATTTCTTGCATTCCGTTGTTTTATTTAAATCATCATACTTGAAATAGCTATAGCTGAGATGCCCCTGTTTTTCAGGACAAATCTTATAGTAACAAGCAAATATACCGCTATTTGAGTAAGTAAACCATGGAGTGCAGCGAACATATTTTATAATAATCCATAACCCAAAACAGTTGTAAATAGCAATCAATTCACTAGGCCTTCAAGTAATAATAATTGTAAAATGACAAACATCACTGATACAATTTCAAAATAAGAAATAATTGTAATTCAAGGGAAAAATCACGGATTTCCAATCTAAACTATAGAAAAATCCAAGACTGTCTTTGGCATAACACACCAAAAAGGAATACTAATGTTTATCGGATTACAGCAGAGCCAATGTTTATGCTGTGCAAAAATATCCAAATATGAACATTCGCAATCTGACATCAGATTTTTTTGCTGAACTTTGCAATCTCCATAAATTTAAGATGCAAATGCAGTTGGTGAATCAAAAGTTTCAAAAGTAACAGTTACTCCTGCAATATGAATATAAATATACTCTTCAGCCACAAAGTTTGCCTTGCTTATCTATATCTTTGTCATTGCAATTTGAATAAATGGTCACTTTTGAAGAACACCTAAAAAGCAAAAGGTAAATAAAGAACTGCATATGGAGGAAAAAATGTAGAAAAACGTTTTCTTTGGTTTCATGTCAAAGCAAGGACCTAGAAAATTCTTCCCTTCATCGTTTCCATGCACTGCTTCATAGCAGGGTTGGTAGGTCGGCTCCAGACTTCGAGGCCAAATCCGTTTGGAAAAAAGGCAAAATTTAGCCAAATTAAAATTAACACAATAGAAAAATAGATTATACTAATTTTCAAAACGAGACCAACCATGAAATCCAATTTTGTTAAATTTTCAAAACGAGGTCAGTTATTGAAACTACTTTCTTCACAAAACGAAACGTGTTTTCTTTGTTCTTGCGTCCTAATTATGACACGATAAATTAACATGAATAATCTTTATGGTGCCGCTCATATATAATTGTTTTGTTGGGGCCTTTAATCTTTTCCTCAGAAGGGAACGGCGCCGATATTTAAACCCAATTCCCACCATAAAAGTTTGATATTCATAATTAAGAAAATTATTATGCGGAAACCAGAAAAAAGCCAAAATTTAGCCAGATTTTGGGTTGAAGCCAAATTTATTTTTCCTAGCCAAACAGGTTTAAAAAAATTCTAGCTTCGCCACTGGGCAGATTTAAAAACAAAAAATAAAAATCCAGTTGCCGGAACAAAATTCTACAAAAGGTGTGAGTTCCCATTAAAGTCAGCCAGAAAAGAATTTTGTTAGTAAATGCAACAATTGCGAGTCGCTGCAGGAAGACAAATCTAATTTTTTCACACTATCTACAAACTAAACACGCGTTGTATTTCTGATATATACGCTTTTATATTATCACGTGTCTCAGCCTGTTTGTTTGGAAACTTTTATTTATTTAAGAAAAATACATATTCAACAAACGTGAATATTGAGTCGGTTTTTATGGCTTTTAGTTGCTCTAAGTTGCACTCCCAAATGGTGTTTTCCAGTTGGGAGTTTTTCAGAGTGCAAAATACAATCACAACGCAAGAAAAACAAGATAATTTCCAGCAAAACATGACTGTTAGGTTTTACATTCATCAATACATTTGGTAAATTTAAGTTCCAACTATTGTAATAAGTTATTAAAATTTCTCATTTTCATCTTAATAAGAGCGGGGGGATTGGAAATATTTTAAAACATTAATTAGCGGGGGGACGGCAATTAGGCACCCTAGAGTACTGCATGCGCCTCTCCTGTGGGCGAATCTATCGGTCTGTCATGAGTTAAAGAACTCTAGGGACAGTATTTTAGAAGTTCAGGAAATGGATATGTGACATGTGATACTAACATGACTGTTGTTACCTTATTTTCTCCATTTGCGACCCACTCTCTAATAGCCGTCCCGCTTTAGTTGCTGCCCAACATTTTTCCAAGAATATCATGCAAGTATCCATTATCTATTAAGCACTCAGGACGAAATTATTGAAACGATGATGAATATGAATGTTACAGTTGATTTCTAAACGGAAAGTTTTCTTAAAATATTTTTACTACTTCAAATCTATCTTTCAATAGTTGAAGTTTAAATATTCTTGACCGTTGAGAGGGCAAGTAACGAGGGTAATTACCCCCCGGGCACAGTTCTTTAGAAGCTCGCAAAGACCCGTAAACTGTTACCAAAAAAGGCATATCCTCCATTTTCCGAGAGTATAAGGGGCGTTTCCCTAGAATTATTTATTGGGGGTTGAGCTCCCAAACCCCCAATGTTTTTCTCTCAAGCTCATACTCGGCAAAACTATTATTCGTGCCCCTCTCAGTTCTAACCAATAATTTGGCAGGCACCACCACTGCTCCTACCCAATGAGCGTACCTGTCCAATATGCCCTCTTGGAGCCACTAGGAAACGAAAAAGACTTTCTGATTGTGTGCTCTGCCTGCAACAACCTTCCTCCACTTCCAAAATCAAATGGAGCCTTTTCCCAACGATTTCTCAAAATCACAAAAAAGCCCGGATGAACATACTATAAAGCTTTAGTCGAGTTTCTCGTACAGAAAAATACGCAAAGAAAAGAAGCTTTATCTATCGTCTATGTTGTCGTGCCATTGTAAGATCGGCAGTTTTTTACTAGTTTTCGAGCGTTCTGTTTTACGAGGATGTGATCGATATGATTTCTAGATGGGTTATTACCAGGGGATTCCCATGTCGTTCTATGAGCCATTTTATGACAGAAAAGTGTATTACATAACATCAGTCTGTTTGATCTTGCAAACTCCAAGAGATTTTCTCCGTTTGTGTTCGTGATTCCCTTTCCAAACTTTCCCATTGTTTCTGGGTGGTCATTATGTGAGCTGCCAGTTTTTGCATTGAAGTCGCCACCTGTTATGATTAGTGAGCTACTTGGGGTATCTGAAATATATGACTGCAGGTCATTGTAAAAGTTTTCTCTGATTTCTGGATTTTTTTCTGACACATCTAGTGTTGGTGCATACGCACAGATCAATATTATAGGCTTCTTGGATCTCATCGTGGAGTGGAAACGTATGTGGTTAAGGAATATGCTCGATCATTTATTTTGGTAAAATCGCATTCTGTGTTGCTGTCAATCATGATTCCACAACCGTGATGACTATGAGGCGAACTGACGTAATACAAAGTGTATGTCTTGGAATTGTCTGACGTTTTAATGTTGATGACGCCATCGTGGTTCAGGTGTGTTTCTTGGATGCAGGCTAGGATTATTTTATATTTTTGTAGATCATCTGCAAGTGATTTTTTCTTGTGATTTTGTATCAGTCCTCTGAAATTTAATGTTGCTATTCTCATAGTCGAGTGATTATATTCATTTGTTGCAGTGTGTTGTTTAGGCCTATCGGTTTTAGAAAGCCTTGAGCTCCACGTGCAGCATATATCAACAAATATTTCTTGATATGATGGTATTTATGCAGATCTTCTTTCCTTTTTTCATTCAGCAGTACTTCAGAACTACGTAAAACGGTCTTTGAGCTAGATTTGTGGTCTTTATCAGCGACAAAAAGGCAATTAATACGACTATCTTGCGATAGCCGTACCGCTCCCCGCCACGGTCGAGCGACTGTCAATCTAGTAGTCTAAAATTAAATTTTGCTGAAAAACTCAACCTTTTTCGTCATTAGAATCCAAAAACACGGCTTGATAGCCATGTCAAGAAATTTTAAATTTTAAAATTTTGCTAAACCTTTGTGTCATATGTTTGACCTACCTTGTAGTGAAGGTCAATAATCGATATAAAACATATATTGGAGTCGTTCTAAACCAATCTGAAGGGCGCGGTCACAAAAACTTTTCCGGGGGATGTCCCGGGACCCCCAAACAAACGTGACAAGCTGCAAATACTCATGTCCGACTGGCATTGTGCTAGTTAGGCAGGTTGATGATTTGGTCACGTGGAAGTGCGACTCGTTTTTGTAACCACGCCCTTTTCGTCTGCAAATTTTGAAGTTGTACCCCCCCCCCCAAAAAAAATATTTTTAATTTCGCCCCTGAATATCCAGACAAATGGAAATAAATTCTCGACTATCATATCTAGCTTAATTTTAGCTTATATTCTCAACTACATTCATTTTCAAAGGTAGAAACACATGATAGAAACACATGGTATAGATTTGGATAGAAACATGGTATTATGAAAAAATCCAAATTCTTAATTTTCAAAATAGACCATTTAAGAACTTTGCAATATAAAATATCAATTATCAATGATGATATCATCAATGAAATGAACATAAAACATAGAAGTTGATAAACATATTAAACTATCTACAAACCAAATACGCGTTGTATCCGTGATATACGCTTTATATTTCTATTAGTCTCAGCTTGGTTGTTCGAAAACTTGGCATTTATTTATGACAGGCAGAAATTCAACAAACCTGAATATTGAGTCTGTTTTTATTGCCTTTATTTGCATGGAATAAAACTTTACCTTTATATTTTGCTAAAAATTGTCTTGTTTTTCTTGCCTTGCGGCTGTAAAAGTAAGTTTTTGAACCCTAACCAGGTATTTTTTAGAAGAATGTGAAGCCCACATGAACAATCTGGAAGGAAAAATATATTTATCATCGAAACAATGGCAGAGCGATTCCAACGAGAAATTGCCATTTCAGTAAATTTGCAATTGACAACAATTTTTCAATCACTCGTAGGTCTAAATTCTGGAATGTCTGAGACAATGCAGCTGGAAAAGGAACCATTCTTTAAATTATAAATTTCGTGTTCTAATTGTTTTGGTAAATGTACAGTTTAGCTAGTGGGGAAACAGGGAGGCCGGGTTTTGGTAATTTCATTTTTTTAAATTAGCTTTCGAAGATATACTATTACTGAAAAGAGAGCAGTTTAGGAGTCAATATTGGTCATAGTTTTCGCCCAAGCAAAAAACAAAACTCCACTTGTTTCTGAACTTTACGAAAAGATTTCACAAAAGGTGCGAGTTCCTATTAAAGTCAACCAGCAAATGCAAAGATTGGGAGTCGTTACTGGAAGACAAATCTTTTTTCTCACCGAGAGACATTCCAACAAGAAAACTTGTTGCATTCATGGAAACACTGACATGTTTATATATATGTATTATTCACAGAGAAAAGGTGGTTTCTAACGGCAACCATTTTTTCATCTTTATGTCGCCATATATGTGGAATATCTAAACAAATGGAAATCAAATCTTTACTCACATATGTAGCTTAATTTATGCCTATATTTTTCCACAATGTAGCTTTTCAAAGATTGAGAAAGAAACACATGGTATTATGAAAATATCCAAATTTTTAACTAAAAAAAAACTAGACTAGTTAAGAACTTTACGATATGAAATATAATTTATCAATGATGATAATATCAATGAAGTGAACATAAAACGTAGAAGTTGATAAAAATATTAAACTATATACACACCAAATATGCGTTGTATTTCCACGTGTTTCAGCCTGAGTGTTAGGAAACTTGGTATTTATTTAAGCCAGGCACATATTCAACAAAACTGAATACTGAGTCGGCATTCATGATTTTATTTGCATTGAATAAAACTTTACCATCATATTTTCCTAAAAATTATTTTGTTTTTCTTGCCTTGTGGCTGTAAATTATTCTCCCAAACTGTGGTTTGCTGTTGGAAGCTTCGGAGTGTAAAATACAATCATCAACTTAAAATGATGATGACATAAAAAAAATTTAAAAAATTATTCTGATCAAACAATAGGAAGGAAAATTCAAATCATTGACTACAATAATTACGAACTTCCATTTACCAAATGAAAGTTGAACTTAACAGTCATTGTTCCGAAGCAAAATTTAAATAATACTAAAAACGCTGAAAGTAGGTTTTCGAACCCAAACCAAGTTTTGTTAAGAGAATTTGAAGTCCACAGTTACAATCCAGAAGGAAAAATATATTTTTCATGGAAACCATGGCAGATCAATCTCAAAAAGAAATTGTTATTTTAGTCAATTGACTCCATTTTTCTAGTAATCACTCATCACTCATAGACATAAATTCTGGACTGTCTGAGAAAATGAACCATTTTTAAATCATAAATTTCGTGTTCCAAATGTATTGGGAGATGTACAGTTTAGCTAGTGTGGAAACAGGGAGGCTGGAGATTGTTAATGTGCCTTCTTTTTGAAAGAAAATTAATAATTTTCACAAGAAGAGCCTGGTTAACATGTACCCCTTCTGGGTTATCTTGCCCTGCTCCCTACTCCATAGTTGCTTCATACATCTCAAAGTTTAGCAGTCACTGTTTCGAAACAAAAATTCAAATTTATTTTTCCTTAATTTCCATTTGAAGAGTTAAAATTTTATAACCCTCCCCAGTAAGATTTTTGAAACGAATTTGAAGGGTACAAGACATAAGTCAAGAGAAGTTCCGAAGAAGATATAGTTAATTTCATAGAAACGATGGGAGCACCATTACATCAAGAATTCATTGTTTCAGTTGATCTACTTTAGTTTTGCAAATGCTCCTTTCCAGGTATTTTGCATCCAGGTAACTTGCATCCAACAAAAGCCCTGAGCCTAAACTCTTCTTGGCATTGAACACTGGTAAAATCAGTTATCTTTTAAATTATAACATTCATTAATCAATGTATTGGTAAATGTACAGCTCGGCAGTTACTGTTTCGAAGCAAAAACAAAATACTTTCTTCTTCTTACTCAATTAAAAGGGTTAAATTAAATGCTGCAACTCCCGCTGCAGAAGGAGCATTCCACAAGAAAAAACATTTGTTTTCATGGCAACGATTGATTGCAGGACAATTAAAATATATTAACTGTTAGTAAAACAATAATTTGATTAACAATTAATCATACTGAAAATCGTTTTCTAAAGAATTAATAACAAATTTAGGTTCAGGCTATAAAAGCAGAAAATTGTTCCTCATATTTCGTTCAACAACTCTTGAAGTTAGCAAAGGTTGTCATTTGAAAAAGTTAAGCTGTAAGTTGCGAAAGGTAAGCTGTATGACTATGTTGTAAGTTAAAACAGAATTATGTATTATACAACTCGTAGATTCTTTGATAATTTTGGCAGTAGGCACAGAAGCAAAAGTTTAAATGGAGTTTTTAAGAAACAGCTGAAGGTAAAGCAACTGTTGATTTTCGGCAAATTATTTAATATTTTTTGCTCATGTTCATTAAGCAAACGTCTACAAACGATGTCAATAAAAATGTTAATAGAAAGGATAAATCTCGAATGCCCGGACAAAAAATCTGCCTTCGGAAGACTTAAAGTTGTTGATGGTAATTGCTTTGCCTTTTCTTAATCGATTTACCTTGGTTTCCTTTTGCAAATTCTCGTTTTTATAGAGTTTAAGCAACACCATGTAATACTAAAGTTCTTTAAAAAACGTCACACTATTGCAGGCTGCTCGTTCGGTCCACGAATGCCTGTGACGAAGTAGAGTTAAAATTAAAAAAAATAGGAACGACACAAAAAAAAGATAAATTTAACAATATTTTGGTTACTAATATTTCTCCCTGGTATACAGGGCTTCCTCAGAGCTATATCGTGTAAAACACAGACAAGCCTAAAAAGGCATTGGCGTGTCAATGCAAAATCAAAAAAATACCGCTACTAATAATTATAAACTATATGATTAAATTAATATTTATTACAATTGAATTGAATTGATCGTTTTTTGATCGAATTCATCGATCGAAGTTGAAACACATACAAACATGCAAAGTAATAATCTATATTTTTAGCATGAAAAATTAATTACGTACGAGACTATATAAGCTGAAAACTGTACTTCGTTTTTCGTGCAACATTTCATACCGTTACAAGAAGGTCATATGAAAAGGTGCGTTTCAGTTACAAATAAATTTTTATATTCTTGTACATATGGAATTAGAGAGTAGTCATATGGCATGTATAGTGTACTGAATAAAGGTTCGTCATTGAATGTTTCTTATTTATTTCATTTTTTATTTATGTAGAAGTTAATGATGGCACTTTCGTACCTTATGATGCTGATTTCTGTTCTATTGTCGCTCGAAATAACGTCAATGGCAACAAAATTTGACTTGAAGAAACGGTCAACAGGTTCCTACAAAGTCGAAGGATGTTTCTCTTCGTTTCCAGCGTCATCTTTAACAAAACAAATGGGAGGTCATAATTCAAACGTGAAATGTCAAGACACTTGTAGGGACATAGGTTACATTTTGGCTGCAACAAAGGGAGACCAATGCCAGTGTGGAAATGTCTATCCAAAAGGACACAAAGTGATTGACAAACAGTGCACCTCACGATGCCGTTCCTGGTCACCTTGTAATGGAACACAGAGCTGCTGTGGTGGACCCAGTGCATATACTTTGAGCGTTGTTGGCAACATTGATGTCGCAAAACAAGTCCTTCGCAGACTTAGTCATGCCTGGCAGACAGACACCAGCTATCGCAGCTATATGATAAAAACACTCACAAAAGCAAGCCCCAAAACTCATGTTGCCAATTGGTGGAATTCAATGGACCAAGCCGGTTGGTCAAAATGTGGGGATGATAGTTACATGACTGGAATGTGGAGGAACAATTATGACTCAGGTAATGAAAGAATTGGCCTAATTGAAAACGCAGAATGCCGTGATGCACCAGGCTATCTGTACCCAGCCAAGGATGACATGGATTGCTATAACCACAACTGGTGGAGCAGTTTCGATCGTAAAGGCTGGTCTACGTGCAACAATGGCTACTATATGACAGGACTTTACAATACGAAGGGAAAAAACCTATACAACATTGAAGAAGCCAAATGCTGTCGGTCAAAATCACAAGTGAAGCAATGGGGACAATGTTACAATCTAAATGTATGGCACTCATTTGATCGAAAAGGTTGGAGCAAATGCGCAAGTGGATATTATATGACAGGGTTATACAGAAATTCGTGTGAGCGATTAGGTTGCATAGAAGAATTCAAATGCTGCAAGATGGGAAAATACAATGGTCAATCATGGGCTAACAATCCAGTTCTCTCTATCAAGGTTAAAGACGCATCGGGACATTTCAAGCACTGTTCCATGAATGCTATGGACACAACAGCCGCCAGCAGCACTTACGAATGCAAAGAACTTTCAGATCGAAAGAATATGTTGGTACTAAATGCATTATCATTCAATATTGAAGACAAGACGCCACTCAACGTTGCAAGACCTACACCAATCACAGGTTTCCGTCCAGTCATATGCTCATCTCATACAAGCTCGTACAAGTGTACTAAATGGCTGACGACAGCTATCTCAACCTCCTCTTCCTTCTCGATTGGTTCTGGCTTCAGCCTTGCAGTGAAAGTCGGAGCATCAGTAGAAGTTGGAGCAATGGTGTTTGGCGCAGGGACAAAATCCACATTTACTACAGAAGTCACTGCTTCAGCTTCTTTCAATGTGGAGGCCAGCAGAACAAAAACCTTCACGACAACAGATAAAACGGATGTGTCAGTTCAAGTGCCAAGCAACACAGAAATTACAATCAACATGATGAGAACCGTTCAAGACTTAGAATACAGGTGGAAAGCAGTCTTTCAGCTTTTAGGAAAGTATTCTGCAAAATGGAAGGATGGGCAGGAAAACACTCAAGACGTGACAACAGTTCTCTCTGGGCCAAAGAGAGAAATGTATGCCTTTGGCAAATGGAGTTACCCAGGCACTGATGTCATTAGAGTGGTAATAACTGACAAGTATGGAAACACGAAAGAAGGATGCAACCATGAACTTGGAAAGACAGAGAACTGCAATATTCAAGGTTGATTCAGTGACTAACTGATAACTTCGAATATAAAACACTGGTCAGACAATTGATTAACTGTTTAGATATAGTTTAGAAGCAAGTCTTCTAATATATTCTAATGTAGTGGTGATGGGTGACAATATTTATATCATTATATTTAATTGCAGATCGTTCGTTATTTTTTCTTTCTTCTTATTTAATTAAACCGTTGTAGGCTCTATTCAAATATTCAAAAATTGATGCTTGCTTTGAAAATATAATTTACCTCTAGATATATTTTCAAATATTCGAATACGTTGTTGCTGGAGATGACTAAATCTTACTACAGACAGTTGACAGCCTTCTTCCAGTACAATCCCATATTCAACATGGAAACCTAAAAACCAGGAAAAAACCATCTTCAAAAATATACCTAAGCAAAAGTGAGGAGTTACCTTTCGATGATAAAACAACTGGCAAAACTGCTAAAGATTTCTTTTTTTTCTTCTTTTACAACCGCCTCTAAATTAGTTGAAGAAATTCCCTGTTCCATACCTAATTTCGGAAAGATACAGAACTGCTATAACTACCTCAATCTAAACTCAAAATCATTTTCCTTATCGCAAACTAAAACGGTAAAAAAAGATATATATAAACTTTTAGAAGAAATAAATATTTCCAAAGCAACAGGAATTGATAAGATAACGGGAAAATTATTCAAAGATGGTGCACCCTTTCTGGCAAAGCCAATAAGTGAACTATGTAATTTATCCATCTCGTCATCAAATTTTCCCGATGGTTTTGCTCACTCGTGTTCCTAGTCTTTGTATTTCATAATACGTCACATAAGTTGTTGGAAATTTTGGATCTGATGTTAAACGTGTTCTTAATTTGTTCTTTTCTTTTTAATTCGAGCCTCAATGTTTTTATAGTGTGTTCTGTGTTCTTATAAAAAGAAAAAGAGTTTACGATCAGAGAGCACCAGTGTGTGTGCCATTAAAATTTTCCCTATATTTATACATTTTGTTATTTTTTTACATTGTGATGTATCAAATGCACCTGCCCGAAGATCGTGTCTTTCTGGTGGAATAAAAATGGGGGAAAAGAAACATAGGTTAAATCCCAAGGTAGATAGCTTTGATCAGAGATCGGAAATCCCAGATCGTGTGGATGAAAGACATGATTTTCATCACTAAATCTATACTCATTGATGTAGCAAAACGTATAAAGTTAAGAAACTATAGTACTAAAAACGTTAATGCTTTCATTCCTCAAATATTAGTTCTGATGTGGATTTATGAATTAAATTAAATTGTTAAACTTTTAAAATTAAACCAAAAAAGTAGATTTTGAGAAGTTTTGGCATTTAAGTTCCCAACGAAATTCATTTTGACTTTAATGTCAATGGATTTGATTGATTCAAATTTGAATCAGACTGTCAATGCTAAATTATGGTTTTCATCCGATGCACAAAAGCAAATCGGTTAATTGGGGATGTTCTCTGGTCAAATTTATCGATGGTTCCCGGTGAACGATGCTGATAAAAAAACACTAGAGTGGAATCTTCTTGTATCCTTTCAAGAATGTGAGAAAATTGAGACATTCGGAATGGAAAGACTGGTCAACATTCGCGTTCTGAAAGTGGCCCCTCGTGATTCGATTGGCCAACTGAGCTTTTTCTTGTTTCTTGGCAACAATTTTTTATGAAACGAGGCAGAGACTTAGGAGCCGGGGGGGGGGGAGGCACGGGAGAATGCCCTTCTTATGGGACGAAATTCCCTTCTTCTTTAGAAGAGCAAAATTTCTAAACAATTGGCAACAGTGCACTCTCGAGATTCGTGCCCCCTAAAGCAAGAACTGCTCCGTACGACTCTGAAACGAGGTGAATTTTGTCAAATTTTTGGATATGTTGGTGCAGCAGTCAAATTATTGGGGGCCTAATATTCGATTAATTACGGGCGATGAATTACAACAAATGACAACCGGGCGGGCTCATGGCAAATTCACATCATTATTAATATGGAGTTAATATCCTATTGCACAACCATCTCCTCTAGGATCAGACCCTGCCCATATTACATTTCGACCATTAGAATCTTTTTTTCGATGAATTATTTGTCCTTTCCCAAACACCCCTCGATTAAACCCACAAACTGGAGCGTTTATTTCGTGTCCAAGTTTCTCCAAGTCTTCGATAACATTTTCAGGAATTCCTTCTTCAAGAGACACAGCACCAAGTGCGCTTCGATGCCCTGTGCCAACACAGAAACGAGGCATGTCTAATGCTGCTTGAACATCCATACCAAAATCAATCATATTGCAAAGAACCTAAACGAAGTATGAATCAAACATGAGCAACTTGGTTATGAACAAATGCACTTTTTCACATTTATAACTTCTTTAGAGTTTACTTGCGAATATATGCATACGTTTTTATAAGAAACCTGGCTAAGGCTTAACTATTAAAAGTTTCTTAATTTTGGAACATTTTTGACCAAATTTCACCAGTGAAAGTTTCTTAATTGTATATGAAAATTCCGTTTTTAGTACCATGTATATAAAAAAATTCCGTTTTTTACCATGAATTCTTTTTTAAACAAAAACTGGGTATACACTGCATAGGATAAAAAGTTATATATACAATCTTCACTGAATTAATCATCTGACCACATGTCCACTCTATTAATATCATTAAGCATTGTATAATCTTCGCTAAAGGTTCTTAAATTTATGTGTGTTTCACCGTTGAGTTTCCTATAAAGCGGTTTCTTATAAAGCAAAAAACGTTTTGAGCCTAATTTTAATAAACAGATTAAAAAACTCCAGCCTTAATTGGGGAAGAAGGTTACCTGTTCACTTTGAATAGACTATTGACAAAAAATGTGTAATGATAAAATCTTTATTTATTGGTCGGTGTTAGGTCATATTAAAAATAATGGCACACTCCATCTCTAGATATATGAAAAAACAGTTTGATATTTTAATTTTGTATTTTAATAAAATTTGTATTTTGAGCAGTTTTGCCAGTGAATTTGTTCATACTTTCATGGTATTTTCATATTCTGTCGGCATTTTTAGGGTGAAAAATTGGTACGTTGTCGGCAAAAAACCATATCCATATTCATCAACATTTGACCTCCCAGGATTTCCCCTCTGGTGCTTCCCCTGATTTTAACAACGACTATTATTTGTCGTTTATCTAGAGGCGGTGTGCGTCCATGGCTTCATTTACTGGGTCATGCACATTTATATGATAGGGAGTTCCTTGTAAAACACCAAATTAGATATGAAATTTTTAAACAAACTAATATCCACGAACCTGCACATGACCTTGAGGTTGCATAAAACCGCCCATGACACCAAAACTGGCATACAAATCTTGCGTGTCGGCGTGTGTTGCCATTCCAGGTATGATTGTATGGTAGCTTCTTTTTCCTGGTTCTAAGCAGTTAGGATGATTTGGGTCCAAAGAGAAATTGGCTCCTCGATTCTAAAATTAAAATCAACAAAAATCAACAAATGCACCAGGATGATTCGGGCCCAAAGAGAGCAATTAGCCTCTCGATTCTAAAATTACATCAACGATGTATTAGGCAGCATGTGTACATACGGTGGAACGAAACTCTGTACCGCCCTCTGTACGCAGGTTATGTACTGAGATGATTCGTATCCAAAATGAATAATTCACTTTCCTCGATTCTAAAATTGAAAGCAATGTCCTGTTTTTCACTCGATTTACCAGACCTCATTCTCATTAATGTGCACAAGGATTGCCGCTCAAAGGTACCAAATTTTGGCTGCAGGCAATTTTTACCTAAATATATATTTTGGTGCGGAATAGTAGAAGCAAACCAACTTAATTCAATAGAAAAGTCATGTTGGCTTCCCTCTTGTTTCCTTGCGACAAAAATAAAAACACGGAATGTAGGACAGATGGAATGAAAAAAATCGAAGTGGAAATTAAATACAAACTTTACTTTCCATAAAGCCCGTGGATAAATTCTTTAACTGAACAGAAAATCCATCTGCATTTCCCTCTAAAAATGTAGTTCCCATTTACCTCCTGGAAATATGACGTTTTACGTTGTTTAGCAATCGGCCATATGATCTTTCCAGGGGTGAAAGGTTTGAATTCATTGTCCTCGAAATAGTTCAGAAGGAATGACGGCTGGTCGTGAAGGTCTAACATTTTTTCATTTTTTAACATTTTTTCACGCAGACGAGAAGGAACGTTTTTTAATGAATGATAGTTCAGGAATAGAAAGGGAAATAAAAACCAAGATTGACAGAATGAAGAATTTATTATTTCAGTCATGAAGGCATTGTTGAAACAATAAACAAATATATTCTAAGTAAAAATGAGTGCTTTATTAAAGTTCCCCACCCTCTGAGTTATCAAAGTATATGAAAGAAATTTAGACAGAAATTTTCAAACCGATTTCTTGGAGTTTGGCAAATACCACCGTTCGTTAATGATTTCCTAAACATTAATTCCCAGAGATGCTATGTGCTAACTGAACGTTTTACAACAAATTCAATTTTTGCGAGCAATTTTTTGTGTTTGCGGCTTGTTATTCTGGGAAAATAAATAAACATGCTTAAGTTGAATAATTAATGCGAATAATGGATTCTAAAAAGGAAGTTCGTTTGATTGTGATCCGTAAAACACGGCACTTTCAAGGCAATCAAATGAAATGCATCAGGTTTCGTATCGTGTTTGGTAATTATTAGAAACTACAAAAATGGACGTCATCTTCGCTATCGTAAACGAGACATAATATTTGAAGAGCAATGAAGCAAAACTTTCTCATTTTACAATCACAAAGGTGGTCTCAAACGGATCCATCCTGGCTTCTATATCCTTATACCTACCTACCAAACGAAACGTTTCGGGAAGGTTTTTTGATTTTTTATGGGTATTTGAAGAGTAAGATCAAATCAAATGTAAAATCAAATCAAATGTATTGTTAAATCATATCATTGGTGAAAAGGTCTGCTTTCACATTCTGGAGGTTGGTTTTGTTTCGCAAAGACAAAATTAATTAAACTGCTTGAGGATTTGAGAAACCTTGTTATGGAAAAATGTATTTGTGAGTGTCCGTAAACTCGTTTTTATTCGGACAATTTTCTGTTTTCTTTAAATTAACCTTTGCGCATGTAATATCCATATGAAACTGCCTAAATTATATCTTATAGAAACCCGCAGAAGAGTTCAAGCGTTTTACGAAGTTTTATCAAAATGAATTCGACTGTCGTGAAATCATTGCCTTTCCCAGCAATAACAATCTGTAATTCAAACCGATACAACAGAATTCTCTTGCACGAGTATCCGATACAAATATGAGAACCTTGAGGCTAAAATATTGCAACACCTCTTGATAAAATTACTTTGAAAGAATAAAATCTGATGGGAAAATCCGCAAATGTTACCAGTATCCAATTTTTGTAGCTATTCAGCCAAATTCGCCCTTTCTCAACCCCCTCCAGCTATGTGTCAACCCCCTCCAGCCTTGCAGGATCGTATCCAAAAAGATAGGTTCTTTTATGCGGGTCTCCACTGTAGTCATATGGAAGATTGTGTACCAAGAAGATTAGGCCATTCAACCGATTGCCCGACAGTCTAGTTCGCATCTGGTATGAAATGTGAGGACAAGGGCTATTCGCGAGGGAACGAAATAAACATTACAAGTCCCCCCGTGCAGAAAGCCGATAATAAAACATATGCTTGTTGGCAAGGTCTTCTTTTAAAGGGTCTATACCGACCTTCTGGTGAATCTCAGTTACTATGGGAGATCGGAACGAAAGAAAAAATTCTTCTTTGAGACGACGATTCTTCAAATTAAGCCATTGTAAAATAAATTTAATTGTTGTTGATTCAACATGTATTATGATGAGTAAATAGTGAATGCATGTGATGAATGCATGCAATTGTAAGCTGTAGGTAAGGTAGAAATGACGGATGTTCCAGATGTGCGTCAGTAGAGATAGTGGATGTTAAATGAAAAGTACATATCATGCAATACAATACAACACATTCGCCAGATAATTATTGAATTTGCGAAACGTGAAGATGGAACAAGAAGAACTTGAGAAAAATGGAAGTATCACAGTTACTGCAGAATCGCTCACTTTACACGGGTTTCCTCGCGTTTTTAGTTCAAAACATGCAGCAGTAAAATGTATGTGGTTTTTTGTGTTCGTCGCATCTCTCGCTGGATTAATTTTGTTGATAGCTCTTCGAGTTCAAGCGTTTTACAAATACGAAGTTTTTATCAAAACCAATTCGACCGTCGTGAAACCATTGCCTTTCCCAGCAATCACAATATGCAATTCAAACCGATATAACAGAACTCCCTTTCACCAGTATCCGATAAAAAACAGAATTTGCAACAAAACAATAACAAAGTTATCTACTCATACGAGAGAAGAAATTGAATTCCAGAAAGCATGTCGAATGTTCCTCAGCGGATTCAAAGATACCTGTCGTTTTGGAGAAGTTGAATTGTCAGGATTCCCACACAATTTCAAGTCCTACAATGCATATTTTCCGTGCTTTACATTTAATAAAGATGGAAAAACTGAACAATTCGTCGGCGGATTAGACGAAGGTCTTCAAATGATTTTGTTTACTGATCCAGACGATGTTTCTGATCTCGACATGACAACTAAGTCGCGATTTGAAGATCACAGAGCTGGTATTGTTGTTAGTATACACGATCCGAAAGTTGATTTTTTCAGTAGCTCGTCGAGCATAGCAATACCGCCAGGGGTGTCCATGGATATCGTTTTGAGGCACGAAATGCACAAGAGAAAGGAGCACCCCTTCCCGTCGAAATGCCACACAGAAAAAACGACGTTGTACAAGCATATCCCAGGGAGGTATACCACGTCCAACTGCTTGCAGGCGTGCTTGTCGGCGAAGAAACAAGTCAAATGTGGGAATGTAGAAAGTACCGATATAATGAAGTGCAAGAAGGAGTTTAAAAAGCAAATAAACAATGACTGCACTTGCCCACCACCGTGCATTGAAATTGACTATCCAAAAGAAATCTCAAAAGGCATTTGGCCCCAGAAATTTCAAGTCAAATTGTTACGAAAAGAATTTGCTGTCAGTGACAATATCTCAGATGACATGGCCGAGAAGTATCTTCTAAAACGATTCTCTAAAGTGAGAATATTCTATAAGGATTTGATCATAGATGAAATCTCGGAGGTTGAGCTGTATGGCATTGATAATTTGTTCAGTGACATCGGTGGGCTGATGGGCCTGTTCATTGGCTCTTCTGTGCTGACATTGGTTGAAGTGTTATGGCTGTCTGGGTTAACCATAAGGCAATGCTGGCGTTCTTCGTGTAGAAGCTCGCTACCTCAGGCAAAGTCAAATAAAACAGTGCCACGTAATGTTGAGTTTCAAAATGAAAATGAAAGCGAAGGATCTGTAGTTATGACCAGGGTGCATTCTTCACTTTTTGGTGAAAACAACAACATTATCCCATGAAACTGCGCTCATTCATTCAAAACAACGTAAAACGTCATTTTTTCAGAAGGTAAAAAATGCGAACATTTATTTCAGATATTTCAACGCAAGTTTATCTTCTGAATTAAGTCGGTTTGAATGTGCTATTTCTTGTGAAATTAAATTTATTGATTATAATTGGAAATAAATAAGGGAATGGAAATGTACTAAAGAAGCACATCTAATTCGATCTAGTAACTAAACGTGTTACCATTGATTTGAATAGCAACAGTTTAATAATTATAATAACAATGCACTTATAGAGCGCTAAAATCTATATACATATATTCTAAAGCGATGTACAACTTAGTGTAAAAAAGTTTTTAAAGTTTCGACGCTCTGAGATGTTCTAATTTCAGCAGGCAGTTTGTTCCAGAGCCTAGGGGATGCAGTTTAACTTTAGTTCTACTTCAACTTCTACAGTTGATTGGCAACGATCAATGCATTAATTATACTGCCATTTTGGGGTTGCATGCATTAAAAATAAAATAAAATAAATCTATTTTACACTGTTACGCCAAAGTCTATCTAAGAATTAGTCTTTCAATTCCCTAATTGTCCATGGGTAGAAGGACTCCTTCCTGTCTACACAATTGTATTCTGTATGTTTGATCATAGTTGACTTAAAAGAGTATTAATTTTAATTTTCAAAGAAGCAGTAGATATGGCCAACATGTTTCATTATGGGCATCATGCCTTAATCAAGCAACAAAAGTGATTGGAAATAATCAAGCAACAAAATCAAGCAACAAAAGTGATTTGAAATCATCAAGCAACAAAATCAAGCAACAAAAGTGATTGGAAATAATCAAGCAACAAAATCAAGCAACAAAAGTGATTTCTGTTAAACTGCACGCTCATGCGCAGCGTTCTTTGCAATAATTTTGCAGCTGTTTGTTACCTTTTTGTTGACTATTGTATACCATTGGAAAATTGCGCACCGACGGAAAGCTTATTTTGCAAATTTGAAGGTTAATTAATCCAGGGGGTACTTATCTTTATGTTTATTTATTTAATCTGATCTTGAATAAATTCTTCTTTAAAAAAAATTTACAAGAGAACTTGATTATTATGTTAATTTATATCGTAAATCAAACACATTAAAACACATTTTATCTGAATTCAATTAAAAGCTGGTAGTAGAGTTATGATTCATTTTTTATAGTCTGTACATATGTTATATTATCAAGCGGAAAAGTACTAACATAAACATAATTAATTGGTGTTGCATCAATGATTTTGCTAATTCCCAATTTTCCGACAACAGCTAAATATGGTGTGGATTTTAGTTTGTTTAATTTTGGAGAAGGCATGCATTTGTAAACTGGTTGGGTGTTGAGTGTGTGTAACACTTTAAAGGCACTTGATCTTCCAACATTTGAATCCAGTTGAAAACGGGATACTACAGATAATTCTTTAAATAATGTACAAACGAGCGAATAACCTAAAACTGTTCACGTTTGAGAAAAGAACTGCAGATAACGATTTAAGTTTGAAACAGGTAAAGTTGAGGGCACAACTTCCAACTGTTCATGTTTGAGAAAGCTATTGCAGAAAATCGTTTAAAATACGAAGCATGTACAAAACAAGGGTGTAACCTCAAACTGTTCACGCTCTATAATGCAGAAAATGATTTAATGTATGAGACATGTATACACAAGGACATAATATCAAACTGTTTATGTTTTAGAAAGCTACTGCAGAAAATCGTTTAAAGTACGAGGCATGCACAAACAAGGGTGTAACCTCAAACTGTTCACGCTTGAGAAAACTCTGTACTGCAGAAAATAATTAAAAGTATGAGACATGTATACACAAGGGCATAATACCAAACTGTTTATGTTTGAGAAAGCTACTGCAGAAAATCGTTTAAAGTACGAGGCATGCACAAACAAGGGTGTAACCTTAAACTGTTCACGCTTGAGAAAACTCTGCACTGCAGAAAATAATTTAAAGTATTTGACATGTATACTTGAGGGAATAACCACAAACTGTTCATGTTCCCGTGCTCATTAAACCTGAGAGAAGTAATCTCCTCAAACAATGTAGTGGATCAGTAGAACGAATTACCAGAGGCTGTTGTGAAAGATTTGTCTATCGTGGAATTCGAACCCTATACGATAAATTTAGTGCGCCCGAAAACGTCTGCTATGAATATGCCAAAGACACCACAAGGTTATATAGGCCGACATCCTCTTTTCAATTCCCCTGAAAGTAATGTATTATATTGTAATGTTGTGTCCAGTCCAATAATGACTAGTTAACTGACTGAATAATGAAATGGTAGGCAAACTTGAAGGCAGTGGCTCCACCTACCAGCCCACGAGCTCAACTTCGTTTGGTGCAATAAACCGTGCGCCTGCACGAGAAACTCCAACCTTGCACGATAAGCCTTTCGCCCTACACTCTTCGCATTGCGTTTATACTATAAACCCTTTACCCTGGGCTTGCATGATAAACCTTTCGCCCTACGCTGCACGATAACTCTGCGCTGTACGATAAACCTTTCGCCCTTTGTATGACAAACCTTTTGCCTTGAACTTAATGTAAACCCTTCGCCCGCCTTCGTCTTGCGCTTGTACTATAAATCAACAAACCTGAAGGGCGAATCCACATCCCTCTGGAACTAATCCGGATCCAAAATTCATGTAGATACTGTTGATAAACGAGCATGCATTCCCGTCTGCATCAACAACTGAAAAATACACTGTGTCGTCACCAGTGTTTATGTTACCATGGTGATAATGCTTCATCACTCTGCAATATATAATCAGACGAAATGTAAAAGTAATACACATGATATATCTAACAATACATTCAACTGATTTGAAAAAAGATTATGGCAATTGGGTACTGTCGCAAATGCATCGTCTTGGCACAAATACATTTTCTGAACATTCTGGTAAAGTTTTACTGATTACTTCTCTTCCACTCGATCCAATTGTAGTACCACCTGACTCGGGTAAGGAGTCTATATTTTTAAGTCTAAAAACTTTTTCATCAAAAATTGTAATTTTGGATCTAAAAATTTGTAATCTTATATTTTTGGGTAAAATATTAAGAAATATAAATGTTAATTAAAAGCTGTTATAGGCAGAAATATTGCATCATGATAGGCGCAATACTATTATATTTTTTGGTATGCGCTTTCGTGGGTCAGCTCAAGATTTCCTCGGACACGCCCCTACCAAATTTATATGGTATTGCTTCCCTGTGCCACTTGACCTGCACATTCATTTTGTTATGAAAGTAAAGCAATGTCAGGAAAGACACTATGTCGCCAAAAAACAGTATCCCAAAAAACTGTGTCGCCGTTTTATTTAAAATACTAAGAAAATTACAACAGCAAGCAATCAAGGCGATACATATTTGCAATCTAAAAACTTCACCTTGACGTTCGCTACTAATTTTTCTAAAATCGGCTGCATACTCACTACTAATGGCAAGAGATTGTTTTAAAACAACAAAGCTTTGATATTATGCAAAAGCCCCTGATTTTCACTCCAAACTAATTTCGAGCTTTTGACATCCATATCTTGGTGAAAAATATAACTAATTTAGAGAAATTTATTGACTTTAAGTTAATGCTTCGTGCAAGGTAATTTTCTTAGCATTCTTAATAAAACGGCGACACATTTCTTTGACATCCAATGAAATTTAAAGACAGAAACTTCAGATCCATTTAAAGATATTTTTGGAAATCATACTTTTCTTCGCAAATTTGTAATTTTCTCTTTGCTGCGTATTCCTTTGCAAGAAGATGTTTAATTGGAACTTTTGACCTCGAAGGATCTGCAATGTATTGCAAACCATCTGCAAAAGCCAGATGTATAGATTCAATTAGCAAGTGTAGGTATTGAGACGAATTGTGCTCCAGTTCTACGAGAATTTAACTAGTTAAAACAAGAACATAGCAAACATCGGTGGGAAACACTTGCTAACATAAGAAAGAAAACCAAAACAACTTAATTTATAATATCAAGGCTATTTTTAAATCAATTAATACCTCATTCACACTGCAAGTTAAACCGATTGGTAGAAATTTATTCTAGCTTAGATGAAGCTGATTTAACTATGTCATTTTATTCGTAGCCCTATTAGGATTAGGATTTGGAATGATTTAACCCCGAATATTAAAGATCAAAAAGTCATTAGATTCCCCGAAAAGGGATTTAGGCAACCTGGTGCACAAAGCATACAAGATTATAATGTTTTTCTTTCCGTGAATACTTTTTGTGTCCCTACCTCATCACACCTGACAAACTTACCAGATCTCGCATAAATCTCAGATACTGTATAATAAGTGATACCTTGCACACAGCAAGATAAACCACTGGTTATAATAAACTCTATTTTGCAGGGCTTGATGGGACTAAATTCTTGAGCAACTTGGTTATTTTTTTCTTTCTCATACGGGATTATATACCACTAGCAACCGACCAACCAAATGCCTGCCATTGTATGGTATTGCAAAGTAACATACAGATAAACAAATACAATGTTTTTTACGAGAACCTTGGCGTGAGGATTTATTCTTACCTGAAAGCTCAAATCCTTCGAGAATGTTCAACGCCATCAGAGCAACAATGCCTTGACCATTCGGTGGTATTTCCCAAACTTGAATGCCTCTATATACTGTACTGATAGGCTCTTCAAAGGTAGTCTGGTGGCTTGCAAGGTCTTCTAACGTCAATAATCCACCATTTTCTTGCACGATGTCTACCAATGCTTGTGCTACTCGGCCTTCGTAAAAACCTTTCTTTCCGAATTTCCCTAAGTCCTGCAAAATCACGAAAATATATAAACTCGTTCATGTGATATTTTGAAATATACTTACTGTAAATAGATTTGCATTAAACAATTTCCATGTACGAATCCCTTAAAAACGTGTTCAAAAAGAGTTTGGTTATTTTTTACTTAAACTACTGGATGACCCAAAAAAAAAAACTAAAAGCATCATGTCGTTTTAATGTCAGAAAATGGACTGGAAATAAATGATGATTCTTCAAATTGACTTAAAAGCTCATGGATAATGGCAGTTTTAATTTAAGGTTTTGTGGAGATAAAAGTGGTTGCAGACGACTGGATGATATCCCAAACTCTAAGTTTGCCCTTCGAAAGTCGTTTTGTACACAATTTAAGATTTGTAATCACACAGATTTTGAACTAAAACCCTGCAAACGGATATAATGTTTTGGTTCTGCTGGTATCAACAAACATTAAAAACAATTCTTAGATTTCAATGTGATACACCCAGAGTAAATATTGAATTATTGTTATCATTATTATCATTTATGATCAATCGCAATAAACACAATGTGTACCTACTCTTAATGTTTCGGCAAAGGCAGGATTCTTGAAAACCTCTCCCACAGCAGGAGCTTTGTTATTTACCAGAAGGTCATATGCATGTGTATTTGACCATGCTTTGAGAATGTTTTCTCCATCCTTCCATGCCTTGGCTGTTATGGGATGCACTGGGAATCCTTCTTCTGCCAAGTCAATGGTTGGTTCAAGTATTTCAAAAAGTGACAACTGTAACATTTTGAGTTAATATTTTGATAGTCATGTTATAAATAAAAATTATTAGCGAAATATTATGAATGAGGTAAATAACTTTGAACCATCTCTTTCTTTCAATTTATTTTTCCTTAAAGATACCACAATAAAAACCACTTCAGACAAAAATGGCAAAGGGTACTAAAAATATTTTCAATTTTACCTCCCTTTCTTCAGCAAAGCTGCTATCAAATTTGTATTTGTAATCCACCTGCTAAAGTGCACTTGCAAGTGATTTTCATTGGAGTTATGATTACTTTCAGGGAGTAAAGTATATGGCTGTTCATTATATTATTGTTTTTGCATACAAATTGATAAATAATATATATATAAACACACTTCAAAACAGTATAATTTTGGGTAATTTGTGAACAATACAAAATAAAAGGTTTATTCACAGTCATGTTAAGAATTGCACAAACCAATTTCAAGAGTTTTTAAGCATCCTTTCCTTCTGGGGCATCCATAAAGTGTGTAGATACTGATGGGGAGGGGTAAACCAAAATTTTACATCCATTGTTATTGTCAACTGTTGCTATTGTTCTTTTGGGTATTTTTTTGGTACAAGGAGAAGGGGATAAAGAATAGTCAAATTTCTGTGTAAATACTTTATGGATGCATGGCATGCACGGGTTTAGATTTATGTGCAATTTTAATGCATACGTTTAACTTTGTTCCAAAAATAGACTGATTTATTACTATTTTGCTTACCTTGCCACCCCCAAATTTTGAAACACAATCAACCCATCCTGAAGCAGCACCAGGCACAGTAATGCAATGAACAGAATCAAATGGTATTGAGTTGTGCCCTTTATCTTTGCAAATTCCATGGTCCTTTTTTAGAAATTCGAGTGAGAGCCTATGTGGGCATCTGCCACTGCAAGGTAATACAATTTCAATTTACACAGAATGAGTGATGATGTATAATTGACTGTAAACAATTAGGAAAATGATTCATATTTGATCTCAGAAATTCATAATATTTATGTGACTGCACGCCAGTCTTTTTTTTGTGCAGATCTCTTACTTACTGTATCCATTATTTTTTGTAATTTAGAACAATACAATACAGTAGATTTCATTACCGACTGATTTAAGGATTCATTATTGATCACATCACATAGTCTATATCAAAAATCACAAAAATGAAAAAGAAAAAACCAAGAAGAGAAGAGAAGGAAGTAAACAAGGAAGTAAAATGAAAAACCAGGACAAAGCTTTGCCTTTCGCTTTTTTGTTCCTCAAGGTCAAAGTTTATTGATAATTTAGGACACGTTGGATTTTAATGATTTTAACCTTCCATTTAAGCCATTAACTTTCTTCGTCTTTGCATCATAAAATAATGCAAAGCAATCGCCACCAATACCAGTACTTCCCGGCTCTGTTAAATTCAGTGCTGCTGCAATTGCAACTGCTGCATCCGCAGCATTGCCACCTTTTCGCAAGATTCGATAACCAATTTCACTAGCAAGATTCTGGCTTGTTGCTACAGCAGCTTGTGTACATATGAACGGCGATCGGCGTGATGAAAAATACAAAGTAGGTGAAGATTTTTCTTTCGGTCTTGCTGACATTTTTATTTTTGGTTATTTTTTTTGCGCCAAATGATTTCGCGCGGATTTTTGTGTACTTTGTGTACGCGGATTCAAAGGACATCGCGGAGGAAACTACCTCTCTCCAACATACACAATTTTAAATGCGCTCTTTGTTGCGACGACGCCATGTTGTTTTGTTGAGTTTGCTGTGGAACTAGAAAGTTATACTAAACAAGAAGACAATTACAAGCAGAGTGCTGTAGTTAAAAACAACGATAGAAAAAGATGGGTCGCAGATCGACCTTTACCACAAAAAGTGGTAAATACATGAACCCAACAGATCAAGCACGTAAGTAAGAAAAAAGAATATAAAGAAAAATGAACTGAAATTAATTTATGATGCTGTCAATCATTTCACAACAAATCCACCATGCTGGAAAATGCATGCTGAATGCAACATAAGAAAGCTCACTTTGCTTACCAAAATTAAAGTTGTTTTCCGCTTTGTTAATTTTTGACAAATAAACGCTTTACAAAATTGAACAGTTTTAGCAAAACATGTAAATATGCACGCCAAATATTTTTATTTTAATGCATTTTGAATACTTTATGCTTGAATGGTTAGTGATAATTGCTAAAATTAAAAATTTTTTCATAGGAAAAGAAGCAAGAAAAAAGGAACTCAAAAAGGTATCCAATATTGCATATATATATATATATATCAACAATATCATCCCATTCAACATACAACCCACAAGCAAAAGGTGAAATCTTTGCTGCAAAAAAAAGGTTTTCATTATCTGCCGCCCCGACACAGGAACACTGAACAAAAGGAACGAGCTTGTATCTTCTTGCCGACATAGGAACAAAGCCCTATTGTGCAATACATGACTTGACACTTTATTTAACACCTTATTTTTATAAACATCTTTGTAAGAGGAATTTCGTTCATTAACATCAACATCTCCTGAAGAGTGAGTCTATCACGAAACAGGCTTGTAGAGATGAATCTAGTTGTTTGATTTTTCTTATTCTACTCTACTTATATGTATTGAGCACTTTTATCACGGACAAATCAACATACTGATTATATATATATATATACATACATAGAATGAAAAAAATCAAACAACTACGTATATTCATCTCTACAAGTCTGTTTTGTGATTGACTTACTCTTCAGGAGATGTTGATGTAAATTTACATCAAAACTTGACTTTTAAAATAAACATTTGATCAAAACTTGACTTTAAAAATCAATTTAAAACTTTTTTTTAAATTCTTGTAAATTTTAAATGATTCTAGCAGTTATATTGAGTCAACAATCAATTTATGTATCAAATATCATTTGTGATTATATTTAGGCATGCTCATCTGCAGAGAGCTTTATTCACAAAGTTGGGCATGTTAAGCAGTGTATAGCTTGATATTTGGCTGATTGTGCTCTGTTGTCTTGAGTATGCACTACTTGTGTTAATGTGTCTATGCACCTTGGACATTTTCAAGTACCTTGCTAAACAACTGGATGTATACCAAACAACTCCTCTGAACAAATAACATATTAATTTTATATCCTCTTGACCTTTTTTTACCAAAATCAAACTTTAATCAACATCGTCTCACAACTCTCTGCAGTTTTACACAATTCTTGACAAAGTGGCCACAAGCAATTCAATTTTTGATGGATTTTTTGTTGAGTGAAAAATCTTGTGACAAATCCATTTGTTTGGCAGGGGCTTAACAAAACAGTTTAAGGAATTGCAATTTGGTGCTGGCATTGCAAAAAATATGGCCAGGCCTGCCATTAGTTATTCAAATGTTTTTACTGATGATTCAAATCTGGTTTTTAGAACAAGAAGCAGAGGAAAATGGTGAGAGAGACTGTCTTGAAGATGAAAGACCCAAAGCAAATATTGGAAGAAATTTTTAAACTTGATTTATTAGGTAAAGTACCCTTGCATTGCATGTGCTACAATAAAGTCATTGAAGTAATATTTACAAATGTACAAATCAGTCTTCATCATTAGATGTGTGCAGTCACATGCATACACATTGGCTCATACATGAAAGATCCAAGCTTTAGGAAAATGACTACATGTGTGTGATTTGTGTGATGTTGATCACAAATTTTTATTGGGTTATTACTTTACTGGATGCAGATGGGAATTTTTATTTTTGAAGTTTAAATAATGTCTTCTTGCATTATTTTAGAACTGGATACTGGCTCAGCTCCACTTCCGACAGATAAAGCGTTGAAGGAGAAAAGGAAAAAGTTAAAGGAAACTCTTGATCGTGTCACTGGCCTTTATGTAAGTAGTATCCATGATGACAAATGTTATCATTCTTTGTTTTTATTGAATGTACTGTGGTGTTTTACAACTGCAATTTTCATCTATTGTTTATGATTTGTTTTTTGTAGGAAAAGCAAGATAAGGACAAATTTGTAGAAATAAAAAAGTATGTGCTTGTACGTTTTTTCTTTATTGTTTATTTTTGTAGATATTAATAATGTTACTATTGCAGCTGTTATTTATTCAAATTTTTATTAAATATGGTTTACTTGCTGTTACAGAAGAGGACCCATTTGCAGAGTGTCATTTTTATTTTATTTTTTTATGAAGCTCTTCAATATTTTTTGCAAATATACTTGTTGTTGTTGATACAAAGTGTTTTACATTTATTTACTGTATGTCAGTAGTTTTTTTTGTATTTGTGGATAAATGCTAATGTTGAACTTGTATTAAATCTGTTTCATTTTTCTCTTTAAAATGAATGATGAAAAGTGAAAGGAAAAATAATGGCAAAGCAGAAACATTTCTTTAATTTTTATTTACTGTGAGAAGTCCTCAGAAATAGGTTCCTGTTTTTGGAAATTTAGATTTTTTCATATACAGGCCCCTGCTGAACACACATTGTAGTTGTGTTGTGTGATATTTAATACCTTTTTAGGCTTCAAGCAGACTATGAAAGAGAGAGACAAAAAAGCTATTTTGCATATCGTAAGTAAAAACTATTTTGTTACATTTTAGATATAAATAGATATATTCAAATTCATGTTTTCAATGGTTTTATAATTAAATGATGTCAGGAACACACACATGCTCATTTTTTTTATTTGTATTTTTAGTAATTATGATAAATCAGAACATATCAAACATTTTTTGATTGCACAACTTAAAATATTCTGAATTTTTTTAACATTTTAGAATATTTTTCACATTTTAAATTATTTTTATATTGATGTTCAGAAGACTTTCTTTTTGGTAACTTCTCATATAACAATATAATGATAAAACAGCATCTGTATAGATATAATTCTTTTTTTTTAGAATCAAAAAGAATGAAAGAGGTTTGTTGATGCATAATATCAATGTTTCATTTACTGATATGATGGTTTAATTTATCTTTGAGATCTTTAAAAAACAAACAAATAACTTTAGAAGTGGTGAAAATGTAAACTTTACAGCAGTTTCATTTTATGTAAGAAAAGACTCTTTTTATATAATCTTATGCATATTTTGAGTACAAACATTTGACTCCAAACCCAGAACTTGACTTTTACAAGGAGTCCAGTTATACAAGAAGTCCACATATAGAAGATGATTCCATTTTGGTACTCCAGATGGCGGGTTTCGACTTATATACAGGGTCAAATATTACACTGGGATTTACGTTAATATCATATATATTCTGCATTATTTTAAAATATAAATAATATTGTGCAATTTCTTGTTAGTTTACCTACTTAGAGAACTCTTCTTTTAAATAGTTCTTCGTACGTATCAACTAATTTTGTATATTGTCTTGTAATTCTTATGAATTTGAAATTTTTATTACTTGTTGTATTGGTACAGATGAATTTGAAGAATAAAAAGAACTGGAAAATTTCAGAGCTAGAGTCCTCTCACCCACCATTGGAACCGATCGCCTGTCACCACCTTCATATAAAACATAGAATAAAATCTTTCACAGCACTTTTAGAAAGATGAATTCGAGATAAAAGGACGCAAAACATTTTTCTGACTCCAAATAATTCATATCTTTAAGTTTTTTGTTCAGATTCTACGAATTTATCGAGAAATAAGCGGTAAAAGGCGAGTGGACAGAAAAGGGCGAAAGCTGTATGTCCATGGCACGTTGTTTTAAAGCTAAAACACTGCAGATGCTCTGCAAATTATGTTAAATCTTGCTCTATTTAGGCTGAAGAAGAAGAGGAAAGAAGGATATCAGAAGAGGCATCATTGATCAAATTACCAGAAATACCTTTACCACAATCAGGCATGTAAATCACTCACAATATAAGACATAATATGCACTTACCCTAAATATTCGAATTAACTCCTAGCTGCGAGTTAATTGATTTTAAACCTTTTTGGATGGGGGCTAATTTTCCTACGGGGTAGCTACAATAAACTGAAATAATGCGGGCTAACTACGCATTAAAAGGAACAACATACACACATATATATATATATAAACAGAATTTGCCAAGTTAAATATGAAATAACATACTTAATGAAATATGAAATTTGAAGGTGGGGGCTTATTTGAATGGGGGCTAATTCGAGGATTTATAGTATGTACAATTTGTATTGTTCTCTCCTCATCTGAACAGTAACATTATTTTTGCCTTTCGTGTCAAAATCTGCTGTGTTCGTTTAAGGCTGCCTGTCATTCTTATCAAGATGACAGGACTGTATATTTTTTCTCATGTTTCAAAGGGCTTGATAAAAATTTTTATGAGCAAGCAAATCTGCTTCTCGGTAGTCTATTTTCATCAGTTTTGATAAAAATACTGGTTCTATCATTGACTCATCACATTTCATGAATTTATTCTTTTTTAGATTAGTAGGAATTCCAATTGTTTTTAGTCTAAAATTTTAGTCTATAATTTCCTGATTATATCTTTGATTTCCTGATAAATTTAGGCCCAATAAAACCAGCTGACATACCACTTCCCATGTCTGCAACGAAAAGAGGGTAAGATTCAGTTTTATTTTATTTTATGGTTGTCATTTGTTTTCAATAATAACGACATTTAGCCTGTTATAAAATCCTTTATTTGAATCCTTTACGCCTGACACAAATGAGTAAATTTTGCTATTTTGTATCAGAATTCTGTAGAATGGCATATTGTGGAGTCTCAATTGGAAAATGAAAACATATCCTCCGCAATATTGTTTGTTTTTGTTTTCCAGTTGAGAGAGTTTTGTTTTGTTCTCGAATGATAATCGCTTTGAAACTAGTGTGTTAATTTCATTGTTGTTACAAAATTTGCCTTAGGTGGAAGAACGAGAGAATTCTGCAAAGCAAGAGGTTCAGTTCTGAATATGATAAATCGATTTATCACTGTAAAAACAGATCTCACACCTTCAATGCAGCCAAGTTAATGATAATTGCTTTATATCTTCAATTTGATTTGACTGAGTGCATTAAGAGGTGTGAAATCTATCCTTTCAAATTCCAGATCGTATTGTCATGATAAAAACCGCAATCTTTCGTTTCACAAAATTCCTCCTTGTTCATGGGAAAGATAAATTGTTTTCAGTTAGCGAGGTGTTCGTGTTATTGAACGGGTGTTTGAGTTGTTTTTGTTTCACTGTAGTTTAACTGCAATCGTTTACTTTTTTCACAGAAAGATGCCCCCGGGTCCTCCGTCTGGCTTTCCTTCCGGTTCAAATGCACCTTTTATTCCTGGATTGCCTCCTGGTCTCGTTCCGCCTGGCCCACCTCCCGGCTCACCTCCACATTTCCATGACGACGATGAAATGTTCGAAGAAGAATACAGCAGCAGTGATGATGATGATGACGATTTATCAAGTAACGATAGTGACGACGAAAGGGACGCTGCCTTGGAAATGGCATTCGATCCTGATATTGATGGTGATGACGATTCGGCGCGAAAAAATGGTGATTGATTTTGATCTTTTATCAGGGTTTTCTTATTCGGTTTGTAAAAAGGACGCAAATTATTATACGATCAAAAAATTTATGTTTATCTAATTTTGGCTCAAAAATATTTGAAAAAGAATTCCTTCACTCTTAGATTTATTTTAATAATTAACTGGCAAATCCTATCCAAGTTTTGTTTTGCAATGGGTAGCACGTAAACACCACCTGCTACTACATAAAGATTATGTTGCAATATCTAATACTACAATAAAATTCTCTATTCATTTTTTTAATCTACCTCATTACATAAAACTACATTATCGCAAAAAGTTGTGTTTCCCTGAACGTTTATTGTGCATGAATTGAAGCAAACTGTACTGCTTTATTTATATTTTATTGGGTGCAATCAGAGGTGTGAAATATATCTTTCAAATCGCAAATTGTATTGTTATGCTCGAAACCGCAAAATTTTGTTTCATAAAACTCCTTGTTTACTAGTGGTGTTTCTTCTGTGAAAATTATTAATTGTAACATGGTTGATTTTCTTTGTTTTCCGCAGAGAAGAGGAGGTCAAAACACAAGAGATCAGTACACTTCGCAGAAGCTGATGAAAAGACTGTTGAAGGAAACATCGAAAGTCAAGCGAAAAGCGTTCAACAAAAGCTGCGACAGCTTGCTGGACACGACAGTGTAAGCAAATCATTTTTTATCTACAGATGCAAAATAATTAATGTTCAAGAAATCTGCATTATAAAATAGATTGTGCTTTTCAGAAAGGGCCACTCTTGCAGGCTGCTCGTTCCATCCTAAGATAGATTGCTTGTTCAAAGTATGTAAGATTTTAATAAACTAAAGAGAGGACCTGTTTATATGAGGAAATTACTGCACCTTCCAGGCATCGAGCTGAGAGGTGAGATCCCAATCTTTCTATAGAAGTTTCACATAACTCCTACCCTGAATGGAAGCTGGAAGGTAGGATGAAACGTCAGTGTACAAATGCGTAGTGTGTTTGTGCAAGCTTTTGTCTATATTTGTTTCATCTTTTTTCGGCACATAGCCAGAAAGGTGGGATTATTTCTCATTTAAGCAAAGTTTGAAATTCGTCTCACTTCTCGTCTAATTTCCTGAAAGGTGGGATAACTTCTTTAAATAAAGATATTGCAACGTTGCGATTACTCAAGTTTAAAATATTGCATTGTTACGCTTTTGAAGCACTTGTTTTTAGGCCGAAGATAAAGACCAGCATCAGATGCAGTCAAATATGCCTTTCTACCCACGACCACCTATTATGCCAGGAAGAAGCATGCCTCCAGGGCCGCCCGGTCCACCACCCGGACGACCTCCAGGTAAAACGTTACTCAAAGTATCTTTTTCTAAAGCATTTCATTTTTTAACTTGCATATTAAGGTTTTAAAATTGATATGGAAAATCTTCAATTAATGTCAGCATAAAGAGTCAATGGATAGGCCCATCAGCCCACCGATGCCGCTTAACAAATTATCAATGCCATACTGCTCAATGTTGCAAAGGTTGGAAAGTGTTTGTTTAAAAGTGTTTGTTTAAAAGTGTTTAAATGTATAAAAGTGTTTTTCATTTTTAAATTGCACAGTTTCGGTGACTGTTGATTATGTAGTGAAATACAGATAAAATGAAAGTGGCAATTTTTAATTAGAAGGAAATCCTTTCTAAGGTTTTATTTTCAGGGATAGCACATGCAAACCAATCTAATTCAGAACATAGATTTCTGTTTGCGTTTACCTTCTAAAAATATCTTGTTTGTCAGTGAGTCATATGGATATTGCTGAAGTGATATGCATGGTTATATGTGGCCATTCCTGTCTTTATATTTGATTAGTTTTTGTATAATATTTGTCAAAATATTTTTAGGTCCTCCACCTGGTGTTCCACCTCCTCGATTACTCCCTGGAATGGTTCCTCCTCCAAGACCACCGATGATGCCAGGTAGTTTAAACACATTTTTGACGAAAATTCAATATTTTCTCAACAGTTACAATTCTGAATTTTCTCTTACTTTTTCATTTTTTAATTGGTTTTCTTGAATTGAATATAACAGAATCGTGAAGACTATTTACCTGCAAATTATCGTTGTTTTATCTTAAAATTTAAACGAAAAGATCACCTAAGAATTGTTTTTAGCATATAAAATGCACAAAGGATCACCCAAAGGAATGCATGTATTTAACTCCGTAACTCATTGCGTCTTAACTTCCGCTTGTTTGCAGTTAACTTTTTACTACAGTAGGAAACCCGCTAATAAGAAACCGGTTTTTAAAAATCGGCCTATCTAGTTTCTTAATATTTTGGAAAATTGAAATAGAGTTTGGTTAATGTATGCTGATGTATGTTGCCAATAACATGATAGAAAATCATAGCAATACTCCTCTATTATCTGAAATGTTTTCCATCATTTGCATTATCTCTTAATCAATTTTCAAAAATGATAAGTATGTGTGGTTTCTTATAAGGCAGTTTCTTATCAGCGGGCTCTTTCCATATTTTGACAACAAATATTGATAATTTCTGTCTTGAGTTGTTCTTATAGTCTATACGGGTTTTTACTGTAGTACGAGAAGATTCTAATCTATAATTATTTGATTTTTAGGAATGCCTCTTCCTCCAATGGGAATGCCTCCGCCGCGTCCTCCTATGGGGATGCCACCACCGATGCCATTTGCGGCAATGTTGAGTAAACCACCGGAAATCAGCAAATCTACCGAAGAAGGTATTTGTTATCAAAAATTTGATTAGAACTTAAATTTGCAGTTCCGTCCAAATCGGGGGTTGACGGTTCTGCTATTTTTGTTGTTAATTTTGTTTTGGACTTTAGCACAATGTTTGGTGTTTTTAACATCTCAAGTATTCATTGTTTTATTTTAGGAGAAGGAACCACCATTAGCGCAAAGCCAAAGATACGAAACATTCGAGCTGAAGTTACGAAACTCGTACCGACGGCGCTCAGGATTCGAAGAGAAGACAAAGGATCGAAGCAAAAGAAAATAACAACAGGGCTATCCGGGGCGTTGTCACAGCCAAGTACAGGGTCGCAAGAAGATACGGCAGAGGAACCAACGAAGGACGATGTTTATTCGCAATTTATGAGAGAAATGGAAGGGTTTCTGTGATCGATCATTGACGAATTCATTCGCCACCAGAGCATAAACTTGTCAATGGATTGCAACGGCCGTTGTTTTATCAAAGTCGGGATTATGATACACACCATCTCTAGTTATATGACAATTATCGTTCGTTGTTAAAATACAAATTTCAAAATGACTTTTTAAGAACGAAATGTATAACTGTTATTTGTCATATATCTAGATATTGTTTGTGTCATTGTCTGGGCTATGATTTAACATGAGAGAGTTATTCTTTGATGGATTGCTTATTTGAAGATATGGATAAACGGATGATCAATTGAATGATCACTAATCACTATCATTGATTAGGTGATCATTAATTACTGATTAGGGATTGAGTCATGTATGGGAATACAGTTAAACCTGTCTAACCCTCTTAGCTCCAACTTCCAATCAACTCGAACTGTTCTGTATATTCTTTGAGAGCTTCCAGTGTTGATTTAGTTTCGGTTATGTCGAAAACTCGATGACACGAACAAATAATAATTCCCCTTGAGAGTTCAAGTTAGCGAGGTTCAATTGTAGTTTGCCACTTATCTAATAGCCTGCGTGCAGACTCAAAACTACGTGTAAGCTACTTGTCTAACAGATTTTGTACCATGGAGATAACGTTGTTCAAAGGATCAAATACCTGTACGGTTTAGTGCCGTCGGAACCGGGTGGCGGGCGGGGAGAGCGTTTTTAAAACAGCCCTCGCCAATCTACAGCAGTTTCCGACGGCGCTAGTCAGATTACATAGGAGTTACATGTAAAAAATAGTCGTTTCAATATCGTTTTAGCAAATGAAAACTTGCAGAATTTGATCATGTGGCCAAGGAGAACTTTTTTTTCACTATCAGAACTTTTTTTCTTCTTTCGCGATTGTTTTGAAGACCAGCAACCAAAAATGAAATGACGCAAGAATGTTTTGCTACAATGTAATTTGTGTTAATTTGATGTACAACATTTATTTGAAGTATGAAATTAAAGTTTGAGTTTTATGAAGGAATATTGATCTGGGATACCCATACCCTGGGAGCCACTAATTGAGAAAGTGAGAACATGAATTGATCTGGAACATCTTGAAAGTACATTTCCCCAAGCTTCCCAAAAATGTTCGGCCATGTAACAACTATAATAATGTTGCTTAATCTTTTAATAATATGATTTTCATCCATTCTAAACTTTTTTCGTCAAATGTGAAATCCATTTTCCGATCGAAAGAGCATCATCATAATCCCTTGATCTATTTGTTCCTCCTCGTGGTACGGGAAAGAGGCAAATTTAACAGGACAGCCATTTGTCTGGCAACTGAAGTGGCGGGAAAAGCACAGCTCTGAATCATAAAACAACTAAAGAATTATGGTAAGACTTGTGAAAGCAAATGCATACTGTTTCAAATAACTTAGTTTATAAGGCAGTAATTGTATACAGTAAAGCATGATGGCGTTATGAAATCATGATGTCGTTTTTCTGATGTGTGTGATTGCTGCATTGTTGTTGTGTAGACTAGTCTAGACTTTTTGGTGATGATGATGATCGATGACGTCGATGAACTCGATTGTTTTAATTTTTAGGCCAAACAGTAGATCTACATTTTAATGCCAATGGTCAAGTGCGTACGCATCTTTCGTGTACATTTTTGAAAATTTCCTCATAACCAGATTGAAATTTTTGTCATGATTGAAATTGCTGTTGTCGATGAAATGAGTCTAATTTATCTCCATCTTGCTTCGTCATTGCCCACATACTGGAATTGGATATCAGGATTGGTTTGACAAGTGACTTGTATATCTTCAATTGCAGAGGCTTACGAATGTGATCTTTTCTTAACCAGACTGTTTGCAACTGATGCATAGCTGCTATTGCCAGCTGTTTCCTCCTTGCTATATCCTCGGTATCTCCTAAAAGTGAGCCTAGTTTTTTTTCATTTCTCCAAGTTTCCGTGTTCCTGTCACTGCATTTGATAACTGTATGTTCCGTTTTTTGTTTACTTTTAAATTTCTTTCTGGAAAAATTTTGTCAACTACTCCGATTTTTACATGTTTTTCGTTCTCATTGTCGGTTTTGAAATCTGTATCATCGGCATAAACCATTTCATTTGGCATGTTTTTGTTGCTTTTTTCATGATGTAAGCTCTGAACATTGGCAGTACTGTCCTTATTTCTAGTACTCTCGTCCCGTACTTTACGAAGGGCATCTTCCAAATAAATGTTAAATAAAACTCCACTTATTCCATCACCTTGTGAAGAACCAATGTTGCTTTTGAATTTTTCAATTTTTGCATTGTTCAGTTTTATTTCTAGAGTCATGTTGCTGAGTAATAAGCTGATCATCTTAACTTCGTCTTCGTCAAATGTTGATTTTACAATCTATACTAACTGTTGTGGTAAAAAATTTTGACAGCACACCACACGGGTAATATGATACTTGGCTACAAAATGTTTTCTTTTCCATTTTTCAGCATGCTCCTTTTCCATTTATCGTGTTTTGCAAATCTCAACTCCACAACTTTTCTTTAGGAAAGGAAAAGCACCTTCCCTGCTCTGCGCAACATGCAAAGATTCCAATCTGGACCTGGAGTACTCAGTATATTCTTAAAAGTTATAAATTTTACATGGATAACTTTTTTAAGAAATTAAAAAATTCTGAAAATCTCAATTGGTTGATGGTGTTAAATGTTTGGTTTTATATTTTAGATGGATGGAAATAAAGACGAAACACCAAGAAGCACTCAAGAGAGAATTCATCGTTCAAATGCAAAATTTCTTGTTGATAGTAAATATCAGTTAAAATTTATTTTATTGTAAAATTTATTTTTGCATTATTAATTTATTTAGTTTTATGTAGTTTTGTCCTAAAGTTGGGATTTTAAAAGAACTAAATACTGCCATGAAGTCCAAGAACTTCGTTTCACTGACAAATTGTTGTGAAATCTCTTCTGATTTCAGTAGAACCTCCTTGTAATGACAAGTGAACAAGAGTATCACATAAAGTTTGGTTCATTATATGTCACCACTGTCTGTGCTTTGTTCTTAAAATAACTTTTTTGAACAAGATTTTGTGAATTGAATTGTTCTTTAGAAGTATGACATATAGTTTTATTGAATGTTGCCACACTCCAGTGATTCTCTTCTTCATCAACCCCTTATAATGGACAGTTGTGGGACCAGTATTACAAACAGTACTTCCATTGCAGAGCAGTGTCCGTTGTTAAGAGATGTCATTCTTTTACAGATGTGTGACCCATTGAAATTTTGGGACAAATTATTTGTCCATTGTTTGGAGGTGTCTGTTGTTGGGAGGTGTCTGTTACGGAAATTTTTACTGTATTATAAAATAATTTGTTCATAAATTAAGAGGTCATAGGGATGAAAACATTTTATGTGTGCCTGTGATCGCTTTACAGCTAGTTGCAGGTCTGGCTGTATGAGGAGAGCTGTTGATTGGTGAGATCTCCCTGGAGAAATAATAAGGAGAGCTATTGATTGCTTTCCTAGAAAAACAAATTGCTCTTCTCAAATTTGTTATCTTATTATTTTCAATGAATTAATGTAGGAGTAGTTCCCCTGAACATTAATCATGGAAGCATTCAAGGCTTGCCTACTAAAAATCTTATAACCAGAGCCGTTTAGCAGTGGCGAAGCTGGGCCAGCGGAGCTGGTCCTGCCCTTCGCCGAAGGCGAAAATTTTTTTGGGACCACGCCCCTTTTTTGGCGGAAACGCCTCTTTGTGAAAAATTTTGTTGGACATGCCCATTGCAAAAAGAAGTAAAAAAGGAAGTTTCAAAATGAGTAAAAAATTTTTAAAAATTTGCCATGAACAGGAGATGTCCCACTAAAGCTTTACTTGATAAACAAACCCCTCTGGTTTGCAGGCATCTATCAAATTGATTTTTACCAGCAGGCACACCTTTTTCTTAATAGTTTTGCTATTGTACCACTCATTCAAATCTCTAAAAACCAATGTTATTTCTCCGTGAGTCAAGTTTCATAAATCCAATTTTATCAAAAAATTGAGTATTTGTCAAGCTGCAGGAGTGATATTATCCTGCATACCGAATTTTGTGGCAATAAAGTGCACAATTTACAACTGATACAATAGAGCAATAAGAGTTGTATTGAGATTATGTTTCCGTGTTTTTTCCAATGTTTTCTAAGGAGCTTCTATTTCGGTGTTTAAAATATTTAGAATTTTTTTTTTAATATATAGATTTTTTTCTTTTCCTGAATTATAAAACGTTATGCAAAAATTTTTTAGCTTTAATAACTTCATGTTACCAAAGTTGACTGTAGTTGCCAGGCAAATTAGTCCTCAATATAAAATAACATTGAGTTAAGCTCAAGCCCCACATCA
>JAYJMH010025658.1:0-18356 GCA_036873815.1 Phacellophora camtschatica
AGCTTTCCCGGGAATTTTGCTCATTTCCCCAGTTCGAGTTTTTCCCGGGATTCCTGGGATCTGGCCCAGAAATTTCCAAGGATTTCCTCAGCTTGAAACAAAAATTCGAGAAGCCTCGTCCTGATTTCAAGAAAAAATAATTTGATCCTGATTATTATAGTATGTTTATGTTCTAAAATTTCATCTTCTTTGCTTCATATCCCTTTCTTCTCATAAAAAATCTGACAGAATATTAGTGACCAATTGTTACAGCACCACGAATTTGAATTTACAATACCACAAACTGAGTTCACAACTCCACAAAATGGTAACAAAACCACGTTAGAATAATCCCTATGACAATCTTCTTCAACTTGACAAATTATGCATACACAAAGAAAATTCGCATCTTGCATACACAAAAGTAATATCTCGGGAACGTAGCCCCAAGATTGATTGGCATCAACAAAAATTACGTTTGAGATGCACAACAGTTTAATTTGACAGTTTTGTCTATATTTGTGTGGGCGTGTTGTACAATAAATTCAATAAAAACAAACAAATTGTGCAATATGACAATATAGATTATACTTTGAAAATATGGAAATTTTCACAAAAGTTTAATTTGACATACACAGAAAATATATATTTTGACATACACCAAAAATATATTTGAAAGACACAAAAAATGTATTTTGACATACACAAAAAATATATTTTGACATGCATAAAAGATATCTTTTCACTACACAAAAATGTATTTTGAGATGCACAAAAGTTAAACGTTTTTTGACATGCACAAAAATATATTCTGAGATGCACAAAAATATATTTTGAGATGCACAAAAGTTAACTGTTTTTTGACATGCAAAAAAATATATTTTGAGATACACAAAAATATATTTTGAGATGCACAAAAGTTTATTTTGAGATGCATAAAAATATATTTTAAGATGCACAAAAGTTTATTTTTAAAATGCACAAAAGTTTATTTTGAGATGCACAAACAATTCATTTTGAGATGCACAAATTTTATTTTGAGATGCACAAAATTTTGTTTTGAGATGCACAAAAGTTTATTTTGAGATGCACAAACAATTCATTTTGAGATGCATAAAATTTTATTTTGAGATGCACAAAATTTTATTTTGAGATGCACAAAGGTTTTTTTTGAGATGCACAAAATTTTATTTTGAGATGCACAAAAGTTAAATGATTTTTTCCGAAAGGGCGCGTCATACAAAAACACACGTAAATGCCGCACAAAACATGGCTTTTCGTTGCTATTTTTCTCGTGCAACGATGGTCAATGCCGCCATTATTGATTATTGCCCATTTTCAAATTTCAAACGGCAACAAAATGACAATTTTTTGCGCCATTCTCGTTGTCTATTCATTTTCGTTAACTACTTTGTCGCATTAGGATCATACGAGCAGCCGACAAGAGTAACCTTTTCTGAAAACAATTGGCGGAGTTCTAAGTTTGACAAATCAAAGGTATACATTTTGTCACGTTAATGTCATGTAATTCTTTTGTTTTGGTCGCTATGACAGCCACGGTTTTACGAAGCGATCTGAAATACATTTTTGGGTTTGCGTTTTCATTCCATTATATTTTTGGCCCTGGGGGGGGGTACACCCTGATATACGGGTGCGGGTATGTGCCACCGATACAAGGATGGGTTTTGAAGGCAGGAAATTCTCAAAACATGGATATCAACAATGTCTTTATTGTTGGGTAGTAGACATGTACCCCCGGGACTCTGGGTCAGCTCAAAATTTCTTGGACACGTCCCCCCTCCCTGCCTGAGTTACACGATACTGCCCCCTGGGTACGACGTAAACTTTAGTCAATTTAATCACGCTGGGAAAAAGTTTGGCTAATCAAGCAATAATTATTTTTTTATAATCTCATTAATTTTTTCAGTCATTCATTGATTTCACAACCGCGAAAAGACATTCAAATGATGTCAATCGTCTTTGTTAGACGTATTTATGATTTTTTATTATATTACAATTGCGTGTGGGGGAGGGTCAATTGACGACGAAAATTTGATAGGTTCAAGCAACAACATCGGTGTTTATTTATTTGACTTACAAACTCAAGAAGTAGAGTTGTGAGCTTTTGCGCAAACGTCATGGCTGAAGATGAGGAATTCAAAAGCGAAGAGGAATATAGAGAAAAACTGGAAACATTTCGAGTTAATATTGTTCAAACATTGGACCTTGAAAGGCAATTCATATTCGCCTATTTGCGAAGCAAATCTGTTTTAGATGAAGAAGACTGTGAGAGAATCTTAAACGCAGGTGCTGGCCGACAGCAAAAAGTTTCCAAATTTTTGGACGTTCTTGCTTGCAAAGGTCCCGAGGGATTCAAGTGTTTTGTTGAATCGTTGGAAATTGAACAACCAAATTTATACGAAAAGATCACTGGCAAATCTGCCGAAAAGCGTACGTATTTACTTATCTTGTTTTATTTTGGCTTCTTTTTGTTTTCTAGAAATTCTATTCAAAAATGTCTCACAAAGAAATTTACAGTTCCGAGGTTTTGAAACGGAAAACAATACTAGTTATGAAAGAAAATAGAAAAAAACAACGATATGAGGGGGTGGCACAAGACGTGGGCTTCTCGCCATTAGTTTAGTTTATTATCAGTTGATCCATATCGCGTCGTGTCAGTTGAATAATAAAATATTTCATTCCTTCTTTCTCGAAGACAGTCCTAGCAGCACCCGACAATATATATTTTCCTACCCAAGCATATTGTAATTTGAACTAGATGCTTTTTGAACCTTTAAATGACCACAGGTCGTAAGGGTGGTAGTACACGGTAGTGTTTGGTTTCTGGTGACAGGGACTCTGTCAGGGCGCTGATATTTGTGTACATTCATCGGAAGGGGATACACGACTTACTTTGGGTATGTGCCACTCATACGGGTGGGACGCAAGCCAAAAAATGTGGGTACCTCATGGCCAAAACCATGAAAAAGTCATAATATGGGTACTTTTCAAAGAACTTTTCATTGCAGTGCCATCGGAAGCTGTTCCAGATTAGGGGGCTTATTGTTCTGAGAAAAATAGAGAACAAAGGTTTAATTAATCAATTGTTCTTGAAATTCCTTGGGGCTACAGCGCCCCCAAGCCCCGCTTCTGACGGTGCTGCATTATTTAGTGGGTAACATATTCCAGGCGACTCGAGAGGAAAAGCGGCAAACTTTTTGTCAGGTTGTTGTCTTCATATTTTTCTGTTGTTCTGTTGTTCTGTTGTTCTGTTGCGTACATATTTTTCTGTTGTTCTCTTTTATCCAGCAAAATTTTATCAAAATAATCTTGTTTATAAAGAGAGTTTCTAAATATCATATCCTGTTTAAGAAAATTTCTGCTGAATCTTTTCTGCTGCATACTCTCTACTTTACAGCACTGTCCTTCGCAGAGGCTAACTGACTTCAAATGAACCGAACGAACGAACGAGCAAACAAAACGAAACAGCGAAAGGATATCTTTTGTTTTGTAGGAAGTCTCTGCGGAGGAGGGTGACTTTAGATCATTTTAAGTCATAAAACCCACCCTTGCGGGGGAACAACCCATCAACGTTAGGATATGCTAAGGCTGATATGGTGAACGTGGTAATATATAATATATATAGTATATTTAATTATAAATATAAACGATAATAATGAGCGACGTTTCGATGTGATCTTAACATCATTTTCAAGCTAAATGAAATAAAAGACGTTGTTTGTATATATAGAAAAATAAACAATAGAAAGAAAACTTTCTATCGTTTATTCTTCTATATATACAAACAACGTCTTTTATTCATTTAGCTTGAAAATGATGTTAAGATTTATAATTAAATGTTACAAAAACAATATTCTTATATATTATATGTTTGATAAAAAACTAAAATTGTTTCTCAGCAAACAATAGCAAATATTTGTGACTTGGTCAAAGAAATAAACGTTTAGCATCACACGTAAATTTCCAGTATTTGTACACTATCTTTGTAATGTTTGTACACTATTGCTCATCTTAGTAAAGCTTTAATACATTACCGGCAGGATATAGGATACAGTAAGACCCGTAAAACCCCTAATTCACCTGTAATTAAGATGTTTTCAGTTTAATCTTTTGCAGAATGTAGTCGGTGGCATCGCTTCAAATCAGGAGTTACTGCTCAGTACCATAAAATTTTTCGGGGCATCCATAAAGTACGTACGAACTAGTTAGATTATGTTTATGCCTCCTCCCCCTTGCACACAAAGAACAACACAAAAATTCAAATAACAATAATTGTACGCTTTCAATTTACCCCCCCCCCCTTCCCCTCAGTGCACACGTACTTTATGGATGCCCTTTTTGAAATTTCCAATTTTTTGGTAAAATCAAGTGGCCTGCGTTATAGATTTATGTGACTTAGGTGGATGGGGAGGAGAAGAATCAAAACAAAAGTATCTTTCTATTTCTTCTCCTTCTCAATTGCCTTCCATGCCAGAATCGGCAGCACATGTTTTTGTAAACATTATGTTAATGTTAGTCACATTATTTATTATTTACTGTTGATCTAATATCTCTCGTCTTCAGCAAGTTCCTAACAGGGCTAACAACACTTTTTTTGTGCTCGTGGGCTATAATGGATTCTACCCTTTTGTGCTTCCTGGTGTAACTATGTTTGGTATAACCAAAATGCATATTTTTTACTGCTATTTTATTATTATTTATAACTCAAGGAAAGCGGGGGGGGGGGTACCATTGACATGTGCCACCTCACTTTTTGAAAAATTGGAGGAAAGTACATTTCAAATTAGAAATATGCTCTTTTTCGATATTCATAGGGTCTTTTCTATAATAACAGTAGTGTCTCTGGTTCTTCGTTTATCTTTAAGACGCCAGGGTGCATTCCATGTACTTAGGCCCGAAGATCTTCAGCGTGGAAACAATTTCATTGGCGTACTGGCAAAAATAGTTGGTGAAAACCAGGGATAAATTAATTGAGATTCAATTGAAATGAACAAATCAATTGTTTTCTGGCGTAGAAAGATTCTTATCGGCGTAGCCTTTGGCGTGGAGTTTACATGGAATGTACCCTGGTTAAGACGTCAGAACTCTAGCTCAAACGGAAGAAAATAATTTGCTAACTACGTTTCATTGGTTGTCAGAAGTTATCATTAAGTATAGGGGTGAAGGTTTCGTGCTTTGGGTGCGATCGTAATAAAATGAAATGTGCTAAAATTGCCTTTCAAGACGTTTGACAACACCCAATCTGAGAAGTTGACAGTAACAGTACTGGTCGTTGTTATTGCCATTTCACCTGTATGTTGTGTGAAGAGTTAAAATGATACATTGCCAACACTACACAACATTTCATGAATAACCCCAAAACAGCCTATTGACTAAGTAGTAAGAGGGATCTTTTTCCTGAAAGAATCATCAATCAATTAGCAAGAGGGATCTTTTTCCTGAAAGAATCGTCAAGTAGAGTAACAGGGATAGCACTAAAAGATCCAAAAGACCTTCCAATCTGTCTTATTAAAGTTGATGTTATCTAATCTATCTTATCTAAAGATTAGTATTTTCAAAAATTAGTATCTTGCTACATTTCAACTTTTATATTATGGACATGCAGAGCAACATCATCAGGCTGAAGTTGCCGAGAAAATGGGACGTTCTCTAAAAAAAGAGACTTGCATTGAAATGGACAAGTATTGTATGATTTTAAAATCCGCGTTACTCTCAAAAATAGGGCATTTCCCGTGATATAAAAGGGTGTGGTCCAAACATTTTCAGCAACCATGCCCGGATCCATACTGGGTAAATTACGCCCCCAAACAAAAATTCTTGGAACCGAAATTAAAATCCCAGACCCGAAAATTTAGTACATTCCCCTTAACCAAGTCATGTGACACTGCACGAACGGTACGAAAAGTAAATCTTGAAAGCCAATATCATTAGAACAATGAGCATCCTGGGCTATAGAAAATATTATATAGATTTCATTCATTTCATATTGTATTTATTTTATCAAGAAAATGCTTAGGCTTTTCTTCTTCCTTTCCTCCTTTTTGATTCTCGTTACGTAATCAGTTGGGAATCTTTTGATGGGATACAGAAGATTTTCGTGCCTTTTGTCTTCTGTCTTTTGTTACAAATGACGATTATGATGTTACACCACACCAGTGCTTAGTTTTGTCACAACGCAACGTCGGTTCCTTTCAAAATTGAAACACTCCCGTCAATTTTTCCTTCTTTTCGATTCATTGTTGTATGCTTTTCTCTGACCTTCGTTTTCGATAGCGGCGGTCGGGCTTTTCTCTAGATCCTCCCCTACAAGCAGTGGTACTTTCACGGGGAGACGGGGGTGTGTTGAAAAATTAGATAACATGTCAAACAAACACTGGACTGTTAGAACTTGAGAGGCAAAGTCCAGGCATGGCAACGTACGCAGAATATCTCAATTTTGGAAAAACGTTGTCAGAAGACACAGCTTTAAATCTGAAATAACTACTTTAGCTCAAGAAATTCAAAAACTTCAGACTCTTTAGCTGAATATCGAATGCAAACGGCCGGAATGAAGACTATTCTCAAAAAGCGGAACAATCTCACTTCTAGGTTTTCCATTTCAGCACAGCATGAAATACACAATATAACATATGCAAGTCGCTTCGCTTTGCTAACACAGACTTTTAATAACACAGATTTTTAATAACACAGATTTTTAATAACACAGATTTTTAATAACACAGATTTTTAATAACACAGATTCTACACAAATTAGTTATTTTGCAAATTCTGTAAATGTTAGTATTTCAAGTTCTTTCAGTTTCTAAAATAAAAACACACGTAATGATGATGTTCAGTATTTTGTAACAACAAAAGCTCTTATTCCTGCCATAGTATTTTAAAATTTTCTTTATAGGATATCTTCTCTCGAGCTCATCGTTCCTTTTGTGCATCATCACATTATCTTGTGACGTATTGCATCTTTCTACTGATCATTCTACACGTTTTTTATGCAAGGAACCTTCCTCAAAGCTGGAAATTCTTGATTGTTTTCATGAATTTTTGCGAATTTTTCTACTCACTGGGTGTCCCAGAAAGAAGGCTGTGGAGGAGCTTTACCTTACATATTTCTGTCGCTGATTGCATTTAATTGTGATACCTTCATTGGCGAACTCAACTGAATTGACTCAATAGAATAGACTTGATTTAGCGTAAGAGGACTGTATTATTGATAGATTTAGACTTTGCTTCAATATTACATGCATTGATTTACATAGACTGCTCTAGAGTCCTGTGCACGCGATGTGCAACTTCTCTCCTATAAACGTTTTACAAGTCTTATTTATACAAGCTTCAGATTTATTTTTACAACCATTACTTCATGATTTGTAAACTAAAATATACAATACGTAATGCCTCAAAGGTTCTAGTCCAAGAAATCCTCCAAACCTCATTAAAACATTACAAAATCACAAACCATGGTAACTAAAGATCCTATCCGTCAACAAACGGTATCACCTATCATAGCTTCATGCACTATTTTTAAAATGTACGTCAATGATAATTTTAGAATATAGGCCTTAATGACAATGTTCCATGAAAAATTACTCAAAATAATAAGATGTACTTGTTCAAAATAACTGTTAGTAAAATTCATAACAGAATAGCCGTTGAGTTTATATGCCCAGTAATAAGCATTCTTCAAAACCGGAGGTTGGACTTTCCATTATATTGCAGGAAATTGGTTTTTTTACGACCAAGGAGATGTGGACAGTATTAATGAATGAATGGCAGCACAGAACGATACGTTGAAATTTAATTGATGGTGCAAGGTAATGAAGAGAAAAACCGAATATACGAAAGATCTCTCAAAATAGCTTACAATGACCACCTAGCCTGCGAGCAGACTAACAATGACCACACCAAGACATAAATCCACATACATTTTACATCAGAAAAACATACGAAAATTGCCATTGAAATTTTGAAACTCTTGCAAATAAAAATCCAGCGTTTATGGAGGTGATTTTTAAGCTTTCTCAAACCACATACAACTTGCGAAACGATGTTTTAAATTAGAAAATGTAGAAAATATACTGATGCTGACGCTAATAGATTTGAATAAGGTGTTTTCCCAATTTACTTTTGAATGGAAGCATTCGTCATGGTTCGATTTACGCAGTTTTAGAATGTGTATTTGCTCGATTATTGTCTGAATAGGAATGAGAAATTAACAAAGAACCGATCAGTTTCATTACGACTATCAGCGTGAACAGTGATAATATTACAATTAAGTTTGTTTATCACCATTTTTGGGTTTATACGTAAATGTATAAAATGAGTATAAAATGGGGAGAAATTTGTGAAGTTGGATAGAGATAAATCTTGAGAGATCAGATGAAAATAACGAAAGGTGTTTTCTCTGAGTGAGTATTTCTGTGAGTTTCATTCAATTTTTGTGCCGGACAAGTTTTTTCCCATAAAAACCAAATACGGCACAAATACAATAAGTTTTTGACAGCAATTTTTTGACAGCAATTTCATACAAGTAGTCAGATATGGAATAGCCTACTGTAAAATACGAAATCAGAAAACAACACGAACACATTTAAAGAAATTTGTTTGTTAATGAACATATCAACATGTACTTGTAGAACATAGAAATTTTATTTGGTACTTGTAAATAAATTTTGCCTACAAATTTCCTGCAAAGTATTGGCAATTTAAAATAGTAAACAACGTAGTTTTCGACAAGAATTCTACAAAATTTCCTGCAAGATCAGTTTTTGAAAAGAATTCCTTCGACCATTAGTCACACGGTCGGGTCGGGGGATTTTTCAGGCCATGAACATGTAACGTACTCCCTTTATAAAGAACTTAGTTTATATTTAATCAGTATCTTGTAACTATCTATTTCCGTATTATATTGTATTATATCATTTGTCATTATGTAGTTAAAATAGTTGGTATGAATTAGCAGTAGTTGCTGTAATTAATTATGTTATCAACTGGGAAAATAAATTGAAAAAAATAGGAATAGGGCGGTTAATAAAAAGAATCGATCAATATATCTGGAATGTAATGTACTAATATCGTTGTAAAAGAATTATTGCATCAGCAAATTGACTCATGATTAAACAAATATCTTTTGAGATATTACCGGATTAGATTGGCATTTATTTCTCATTATATGCAAACTCATTATAGTCAACCAGAGAGAAATGAAAGAAATTTGTACAGAAACTCGTACACTCAGGGCCGCCGAGAGGCCCCGGCTACCCCCCCCCCCTCTCGGCGGTCCTGCGTACACTGTATTGTACCACTGAAAATTTTATGCAGGGCCGGTTCCGGGAATCTTTCTTTGGGGAGGTGTAGACCCTTATCTACCGAGTAAATTAAACGCCCTCTTTTTGAGAGTAACGCCCATTTTAAACTCACACAATACTTGTCCATTCCAATGCAAGTCTTTTTTTAAGAAGGTCAACCTAAGCCTGATGATGTTGCTAAGCATGTTCTTATTGTAATACGAAGTTGAAATGTAGCAAGATACTAATCTAGATAACACCATCTTAATACAACAAATTGGATTTGGAATGGGACAGCAATAAGAACAGCTGCCTTTAAATATCTATGCTCCTAAAAGAACGTAACAGATCGAAATATTTTACAAATTTTATCATTGCAAGTCAAGTTAGTCTGCAACTGCAAGTACTCTTACTGTAAAATGTTTCATAACAGTACAGAACAAACACGGGTTCTATTTTTATAACGCATTATATTATATCAGTCATACAGTATACACATATCCTAAAATTTTGAAATTTTTAATGACACGTCCGTTATTCAGATGCACCATACCTGCCATAAATAACTACTCTCTTGTGCCCAATCAACTTCACCCTCCCCGTTTGATAATTGTTCGAATTTTCCGAAAATTCTTAATTACAATTTTGTAAAACGTGTTTGATCAGTTTTATAATAAAATTATTATTACTTTTTCAGGTAGTCAAATGTTGGAGTTCAGTTCTCGCAATTCGACTTTTGGTAAGTTATTCTATGTGTTTGTTACTTTTTCTCGTGCGCCAGTCAGGAACAGTTTACTATACGGGCAGATCCAAATAATGAAATCTGCACACAGGCTACTATTTACACGAAGTGGGCCATGTTAACATTGATCAGCTTTGTTCCACTCAACCTTACAGTGCCTCAAAATGACCAACTAAGGACCTGTTGTGGTTCATATGGATGAAATCATCCCACCTTGCAGCCCATAAGCTGAGAGGTGGGATGAAGTTGACGTGTGTTTATATGGAAAATTTCACCCCACCTCCCAGAGTCTGACGTGAGCCTACGTGAGTAATCTTCCTTTTGTTGTTCAATTCCCTCACCGTCAATGTCTCTGGTGCTTGCGCACAACTGTCAATTTCATCCCACCTGGCTGCCGTTTTTGTGTTTATATGGGAGAATTCCGTCCCACCATAGTTGTCCCACCTAGGTGAGATCCAGCAAGCTGAGAGCCGGATCTCACTTTAGTGGGATGAAACATTTCCCATATAAACACAAAATCAAAGTTATATAGGGTATATATGTTCGTATAGGAAGGCCGGATCTCACTCATATCAGCTGATTTAGTCTATATAAGCACACCCTAATGATTTGTTTCACTCTGGCAGGCACTCCATTTCGTTTAAAAGACTTTTACAAATTTTACAAAAATAATTTATAATTTTAGGTCTAGCAGAAAAAGAAATGGTCGACTTTGAGCGTCAATACCTTGCTACTCAACTTGAAAAAACTACCGGCGATCTTCAAATGTTGACTCATTTCCATAGCAAAACTGTTCACGAAAAGAACCATCTCGAAGAAAAGATATTGAAAACATTTGGCGACTTGCACGACGAACAAGAACAAGTGAAAGATTTGAGAGAACAACTTAAAAAATTACAAACACAAACACTTCCACCAGAACGTTCAAAAAATGTTCAAAAGGCTCAGCCGGTGCAACGTTATATTCAAGAACTTATGGCTGAAAATGCAGATAAAAGCAACAGAGTTATCTCACTTCAACAGAGCCTGCTGGATGCGATTGAAAAAGGAGAAAAAGATCGTGTCGATCATCTTGAACTCCAAAGGCGACACGAAGAAGCCTTGCAGCAATTAAGGGATTTGACGATAACATATGACTGGGAAAGGCGAAACACAAGGAAGATGAACGAGAAAATGCGACGACAAACGAACCAGATCAAGGCCGGTGAAGAGTTGCAAAGAGATAGTTTTGAGTTGAAGTTGAAACTATCCGAAATGCAAGAACAAAGAGACGAAGCTAGGGACGAACTGCGAGAATTCCGGAACGTCACGGAAGCACTGAGTGCTAAATTTGACAGTGTTCATCAAGAAAAAGAAGAAGCGCTGGAATTCAAGGAAGAATTTTCTGGTACGATGCTCGAAATGAACGAAGAGATACAAAGTTTGCAGATGAAGCTACAGGAAGCCTATTTGGACTTGAATGATATCAGACGAAAAAACATGAGAATGACGCAGGAATCAAAAGCTCTAAAAGACCAACGAAATATTCTTCTTCAGGAGCGCGAAATAGCAGTTACCGAACGAAACACAGTTTTGAAGGAACGAGACGATGCATTGCGAATGAAACAAGAATTGCAGCAGTCACATGATAAATCGTTAGAAGCACAGTTGAAGATAAACAAGGTTCTACATGAAGACTATAACCAGCTTCACGACGAAATGGACGTTATTCGCCACGAACTCAGATTGATAACAGAGCAATATGAACGGTTGCAATTGAAAGCAAGACAAGACGAAAGTGCAAGAAGATTCGCACCTTTTGAAACTTCCCCAAATTATTCTGAGGTGAGTGTGATCTGCATTCCTATGTTTGCTTTAGAAACAAAAGCGGAGTTGGTGGGGGTGGCTGGGGAGCCATGGCCCCTAAACACTTTCTATTCGTTTAGGAATTTATATATCGACATATCTTGTATTTATAATTCATATACCGTAATAATTCGATTAATCCCTGGGGGAGACTTATTCAAAATTTGACCTTTGATAAGGGGGGGGGCTTATTCCAAAATTATGGTACATTGCTCGTACATCGACGAGTGCTTTATTATGGTCGTATAGGGTTCAACTTTTTCTTATGTTGTATTGTGTTTTTAGTTAATTGAATTGTATGATTACAGTTGAATTGAAACCTATTTACCAACAAACATTTCTTTTTTAACCGAAATGTTACATGATTTTTCTCGTTCAACTCTTTTTTATCCTCAGTCTACTTTTCTTAATTAAATTTTTTCCAACTGAGATCATTGTAAAATAACTGAGTTATGATTTTTTTGTTCACTGATTTCAATTTTTAATTTAGGATTGCTTTGAAGAACTAGATATTGAAAAAATAAAGGCAGAAGAAAACGTTAGCAGCAGCAAAGAAGATAATGATAGTCCGCCGACCACACTGAAGCCTTTCCCGTGGAAAGGGTCTGCCAGAAGCAATTCAGCTGTCTTGCGCAGTGCTTATAGGCGCGTTAACGAAGCCGCACAAACGAAGCAGGAAACGTTTGCCAAACACAGAAGCTCTGTCCCTGCAGTGCTGGAAGCGTACGAAATAGAGGACCTGGACTCGCTACTTTCGACCCCTAATGGAGCTAATGACAAAAAATCGGATGAAATTTGGTTCGGAAACAAAAATTTAGAAGGAGACAGCACGAAAAAGGAAAGTAACAACAGCTTAAAACTTGACTTGCGAGCTGCAAGAGCACTGAGTAGATCATTACCTCCTTCGCCTAACCAGGGTCACAGCAAAGATGGCATTGTTGGAGCAATAGTCTCCCATATGTTGCCATGCATTTCTGATCTGAGCATGAATCTTGCGATTAAATCTTGTTCCGATGAGCAGCTCAATCGAAACGGCAAGAAGCTCATAAGGCCACACAGCATACAAAGCATATCGCCAGAACCGAGGAAAGGTCAGTTAGTCGTCTCTCCAAATACTTCGCACAAGGCCGTCTCTCCAAAGGTTCTTTACGGAGTTTCTCCAGGGTCTGCTAACCCATTTTATTTTCCAAATAACACGACAAAATCTCCAAAAGTATCAAGCCACAAAGAACATGCTAAATCCAGCGAGAAAGAAGGGAAAATATCGTCCAGTGCAAATGCTATGCACAGAACAGGAAAAGACACGCGGAGCTGGTTCAGAAAAGATTCAAAATCATTGAACAAATCTTCAAGTTCTGAGACCGTAAATGCAAACGACAACGCTGTGATTAACGAAAAACATGCCCCGTTGGAAAGAATTAGCGCACGAAACGATAAAAACAAAGACAACACGTTTTCTAACGAAGGAGTCAAAACGTTTCCAGACAAAGAGATTGGAGAATCCAAATTGAACACATCAACCTCTATGAAATCAACTGTTTGGCTCGGAGCATCGAGTTATGGAATACTAAGAAGACGTCACAGCTCTGCTGATTTGAAAGCCTCAGAACCAGCTGAAAAATTTTCCTCAGATGTTTAGAAACTAAACGTTGGAAAAATAATCTTAAGTTACAGTGCCTTCAAAAACTGCAAATTGGGGGGCATGCCTTTTTTTCTTATGGATAGAGAACAAAATATTCATTTAAAAACTGTTTAGTGGCACCTTTGTTCATAAGTTTATTGGGAGCTGCCCAACCCCCATCCCTCCCGCATGTTCGGCGGCAATGATTTATGTTTCTTTTCGTAGGCCAACTCCTGGGTTTTCACAAACATTACATTTAATATACATTTGTTATTCATTTTTTACATTTCTCATTAAAAGCTAAAGGGCATGATTAACTTTTTTGTCAATGATTTCTCTCTAATCTGGTCTAATTCCTTGTAATGTACAGAGAACGAAAATTTAAGATTTACTCAAAATAAACAAAAGGGTCTGGGACTTTTGAATGCTCTTTTAATGTAGAAAAACTCCCCAAAAGGTTTACAGGCACTTTAAATTATACATTTGTGTAAGGCTTATCGGAGCCCGGGACCATATAGTGGGAGCAGGGCCCTGGTGGGACTTCACTCTAATCTGGTCTAATCCCTTCGGGATGTTGTTATTTTGTCTCTCTTTCTTAAACTATACATTTTTATAAGGCATACCAGAACCCGGGACCATGGTGGGACCCATGCCCTGGTAGGACTCAGGACTTTGGTGGGACCATAGTCAGCAGAAAATTATTTGGCTTTAATTTCTTCTCACCAAACAATGTAGACTGACAACAAATGCTTATTTATAGACAAACAGGCTTATAAATAACACAAGGCTCAGATTCGTCCATCGATGAAAGCATAAGATGAAATATGCCAACATAACAAACAGTACAGGTTGAGTTTTTATCAATCATCTTAAAACAGATTATTTTGTACGAAAATCGCAAGAAACCTAATTATTTTTTATTACAACAGCATCTCAACCCTTTCACAGACTTGCCCTCTAGATATTTAGGATTCATTTAAGACTTTGATCCCAAACAAATTCGATTTATTTCTTATCTTTCTTGTATTTTTGCTGGTTTTAGTTAATTTTTATATAATGTTCTGTTATGTTCTACATAGATGCTGAGACAAAGCACTGGGAGGGGGGCGTTAGAGGGGCTCCTAAACATTTCAAAAGACTATATTAATTCCTGAAAACAATGGTTTTGAGTTGATATAAAGTTCTTGATAGTAAAATTTGATTTGGATACGGTATTATTGCCTCTCATGGTCTCTCGGGGCCTCTCAGTAGAAAAGCCGTACGAGGGGAGAAATGTCCGTCGGCGTTTTCACGAATTGTGTCTCACAGTAATTTACGCTGGACCCCAGAAATTTTCGGCTCCCTTCCCACCTACCACGCTAGGCCCTGATCAATATTTTGACCCCCCTGATCAATATTTTGACCCAGGCCCCACATATTCGTTTTGAGACCCTGTTGTTCTACCCAGTTATAAAAAAAATAGAAACTATAGTTCAATTTTTTGAGATTTAAAATAAATACCGTTATTACGTCATAGCAAGGAAGGTATTGAACGAAGGCAAGAGCAAGCCAATACAACTCTTTATACCAACAGTTTATTTGTGTAATATTACAACTAATTTTTTGATCTGGCTTTGGATATAATGAGCTAGATTTTAAATTGTGGAAAATGCAATCATATAAATTTAGCTTTTTTATAACCTTTAACATTCTCTTCACGAAACCGTAAGGAATACGGTGGTAAACTGCTTACCTTTTGAAGCTAGCTCGAACATGGTGAAGCTAGCTTGAGCATGCGTATTGCGAGACCCTTTTAAGAGGCTCAGGGCACTCACTTGCCGATGGCGTGCAAACTGGAAGGAGTGATCCGGAGGGGGGGGGGGGCACTCAAATGTTTGAGAACTTTTACCAAAGCATGGGTGTGTTTTTCAATAAATTTACCTGGAAATGGGTGTGTTTCTAATAAATTTAAATGATAATTGATTCATTTTTTGAAATTCCACCTTACTGCTAATAATTTAGCCTATTTTTATTACCAGTGGATGGGTTTTCAAAAAACTCAATTACCTATGAATGGGTAAAAAAACGTTTGACTGTCCACACACCCCTACCAAAATTAATTCAAGTGCACCCCCTCCCCAAATATTGATCTCAGCTTTATTTTTGGAGTTATCTTATGCAAATGAGCAAATTGATGACGTCATGCCATGAACGTGTGCATTATTTGCCATAGTAACACATTTAGCACTACAGAATTGCATCATTTCATTACCACTACTGTTCATCTAAATTTGAAGTCTTTCTGCCAATTACTTCATGAGATATGATGCATTTTCTGTTTTGACAAACACACAAGTTCCTGTTATGACGTCAACTATTTACTATTTCAATTTGCAAGACTGGTCTAGTCTACTTGATCTAGTAAAATGGTGAATAAGTTGTCTTTTTATTTTCGAAAAAACTTAGTTTGCTATTTATTGGTACTGACACACACCAATGTAAATATCTTACATTGCACTTTAATGACACAGAAAAAAGCTGAAGACCAAACTGAAGAAAGCCGACAGTGCTTTTAAGAATTTGCAAGAATTTAGTTTATTATTAAGTCTTTTATTTAATTCGAGCAAAGTAAATTTCGAATAAAATTATACGTTTGTAAACACATAGAAAGTATTCCGCCCACACTAATCCAGTTTATGGTGGTGCATTTTAGCCATTCCCCACGAAGCACTGAACGAAAGCACTATACGAAAACAGTTCCTATTATAGGTGAAAATTGTTCTCGAGAAAGTATGTCAAAACCGAAATATCGCACTAAAAACACAGAATTCTGCACTAAAATATGGTCAAAACCGCAATACCTATTGTGTCCCTAGACAACAGTTTTCGATTTTGATGGCTATTTCTAAAACATGGAATGTGGAATGTAGAATGTTGAAATGTGGAATATGGAATGTAGAATATGGAATGTGGAATATTTATTATGGAATGGGCAATATGGAATGTGTTCTATATGGAATGTGTTATATATGGAATGTGTTATATATGGAATGTGGAACATTTAATGTGCAATGTGCAATGTGCAATGTGCAATATGGAATGTGTTCTGTATGGAATGTTGATTTTGTCTTCTAGTGTTACGAGCACCAAATTTTTCCATTTTAAAAACTGGAATATGGAATTTGAATTTAAAGAATACAATGCATAATAATACAGTTTATAATGATATGAAGAATATTTTCAATCTTTCTCCTCGAATTTTTCTATATCAAGACGAGATTTTATTTTAAATCAGTATCAGGTATAGAAACATGGGGCATATGACGTTAAAACGCATGGAGGCGAGTACACCTAATACTGAAAGTAATGAGAGTATAGGAACTGCTTATAACGGCATGGAGTACATGAGCAGTGGCATGGAATAAACAGAAAGCAAAACATTTTTCTGTAATTATTTTATTCCAATATGTTCTGTTCTACAACTTCTTTCTCTAGTAAATTGTTTCCAGTTAAACAAAAATTTGTGGTTTAAATGCTGATCATTTTCCTAATATTTGATTTAAACAAAAGTTTCATTATTAATTATTATTAATATTATGTCCAAGGCTTACATAATTTTATCCATTTTGTCAAATTATGTATTTTAGGAAAATGATTAGCATTTAAACCACAAAAGTTTGCGCAATATCTCTGTGGTCAAGTGGGTCGGATTTGATTTGAGTAAGTACTTTTCCCGCCAATTTTCAAAAACAAGGTATTTTTATTTGAAAGCTTAAATTTTCATGAAAAACAAAGTTAATTGTGAAATTAAATTAATGAGATATGATATCCAATGACTGAACTATCAAAATATGATAGAAACAAAACATCCATTTTTTTTTGTCTGAAGGGGTACAGTAACCTTAATTGTTCATAAACTTTGTATTTCACAGATAGACTTGAATCAGATGTCTCTCTCTCTCATTGATCCACAATTAAAGACAATTCGTTTAATCCTTATCATTGATCCCCAATTAAAGTCAGCTGGTTTAATCCTCACTTGTCCTCGTAACATTTGATTTAAACCACGTGCATTAAAAGGCTTCAAAAGGGAGAAAACAATTTCACCTTAAGTTTGGGGTGGGTGGTTATTGTGGTTTCTGCTCTAAGAAAAACTTCAGAAATGGTGAACAACTGGTTTGAAAATAATTCTATGATCCTCATTGAGAAGAAAATGTCAGTTGATGATATTAGAACCTAAACCATTACGCGAGAAAAAACTGAGATAAACATTACTGACGTCACAATAAAAGAATCTAAAAACGTAAAATTACTCGGAATAACGATTGACAGTCACCTAAAATTTGACGAGTAAGTTAAAAAAAACTCTGTACCGGAGCCGGTAGAAAAGTGAATGCACTAGCAAGAGTTGCTCGGTACATGGACGAAACGAAACCTTTATAACAAATAACTTCAGTTATTGCCCTTTTACATGGATGCACTGTAGTCATAAATCCAATAATTTAATAAACAATATCCACAATTTCATGAAATAATTTTTTTTAAATTATTTATATACATGGTTTTTTTTTGAAAATTTATTAAATACTTTTTACCACTGTTTAACTTAATCTTTCATAGTCTGCAAATGCATCTTATATTAATTATGCAACTCTTCAGTCCAATAATCCTCCATTATGGAAATTTATAGAAATTTTGAAGTTTAGCACAAAGTTTAGTCTGAGCAAGAATATTTTCATTTCCACGTGCTTTTATGTCAAAGTTACAGCAATACAAATTTTATGTTCATGAGCATAGAGGAAAAATGTTTTTTATGCGCGCGCAAGTTCATTTTGAAATCGAGGTTCATGTGTAACATATTTGAAAAATGCCGCGAAGCGATAAA
>JAYJMH010025669.1:0-18355 GCA_036873815.1 Phacellophora camtschatica
ATTCGCTACTCAAGAGTACTTCATAGTGTATTTTTTCTATGAAAAATATCCGTGGAAACGAGGTTGATGATATTGGTATATTTCGCGGAAATAATCAATCTTACTACTTGATCCCAAGTTGACTCGCTACCAACTCGCCCTTGCCCGCTCCTATAGCAAGAACAACAATATCAAAGAGGGAAAGTAGAGGGAACTTATGTAGTCTAGGAAATGATTTCAACGTAAAAAAAAGTAAGTGAATGTTAAATAAACGCAACGGTCATTCTATGGTTTTGAACTTTTATTCAAAATAAAAATGTTCATCGAATTCACTTGCTTCACTACACAAACTTAAATATTAACACGTTTTTGAATTTCCGTTCACAATTTGTTTCTTTTGTCCATTTATCTTCGTCTTTTTCCGTCTTCCGTTCAAGTTTAAATTTAAACCCCACCTGAAAAATACTAAGTAAGTCGAAATTCCAAGTGCCTTTAGGAAAGTCTATTATAACCAGCGAATCTCAGACCATGAAAAAGTATGTTTTTCATACAAAATCAAGCTCAGGTTGAGTGTCGTTACATTTACAACAAATAAATTTATCTGTACATTGATAAACCATTGCTTCTGTACAAACAGAGAGATGCATCTTCAAATAATCGCAAAACTTTTTCTGGAGTATTCTTAGAATCAGATTCAGTAAATGCCAATGGAGTGGCGTTGAACCATTCTTTTACTTCGGGACAGTCGACAACTTCTGGAACATTGTGACCGTTTTCACCACCTAAAAATGGATGAATAATGAATGAAAAGTCCAACAAAATGGATTAATTTGGGGCTTGGCTTGTTCTTAATTGCTATAAAGTCGTCCCCCCCCAGAACATGAAATGTAGGAAAAATGCCCCTACCATTTGTAAACAAAGTGTATTGCATAACATTACAAATAAAAAACCTGTTTAGGCAAACATAAATCATGGGTGGTTAGACACCGCAGATGTACGTAGATTGCCTTCACAGTCATTAAAACGGAAACAAACAATAATACTAAAAATGCAATTGTTACAGGATAGGAAACTGAAAACTGACGTCATTTTCAAAGAAAAAGCATTCAAAACAAAACGTGAAGGCAATGTAAATACACCTGCGGTGTCTAACTACCCATGCATAAATAACCATCTCACCCCGACAAGAGCCATATGGCCCATTGATAAACAACGTAAAACATAATATTTTCAGGAGGTAAATGTAGGCAAAACTTCGTATTAATTTGAGGCCTTTTAATGTAAGTTTTATCTTTTGAATGAAGATGGTTTTTTTTGTTCTGCCCCTGCCTTTAGCAGGATTTGTCTGTTAATTGGAAACAAATTCTGGTCTGAAAGTATTAAAGGTTCATCAATTGTTACAACAACAACAACAACACATACCAACTCTATCCGCCATGCTATCAAAGAATACCCATCGATCATCGGGAGCTTCACCACATTTTGCAAAAGTGACGTAATGGCTTGTTTTAATGCAAACAACTGCAAACAACTCCAATGTTTTTAACGATTTGTTTTCTTTTCGGTGAATGGCTGGTTGTTTCAATTGATTTGTTTTGTGATTGGTTCTGGATGGGTTTTCATGTGCTTTGAATGAACAACTATCGCAGAAATAAACAAATGGATGTTGACATCCAAATGAATTGTAACATTCTCGGCAACTATTTGATGCCTCTTTTCCGCATATTGCACACGGGAGTGAGGCTGTAGAAAGAATATTGCTGATATAAAACAAGATGCACGGACGGTGCCAAATCATGGTTGAGATATTGATACACACCGCCTCTAGATACATGACAAATATTATTCGTTCCTAAAATACTCCTTTCAAAATAACTTTTAAAGAACAAATGTACAACTATTATTTGTCAGATATCTCGAGATGGCATGTGTCAGTATCTCAACTACTCTATGATCTAACACCGACCAAGATATCTTCGAATTTTAAAGAGCTAGATTCAAATAGCATAAATTATAACACATTAATATTTTTTAAGCTAATAAATTATAATAATTTGCATGTTGTCATAATTATTTCATTGTGAAAATAAAATTACCTGAACTCATGACTTTAGAAATATCCAAATAAGGATTAAGCTTTATTCTTTTGTACATTTTCTGCATTCCTGAACGTGGTAATTGAACAACCAAGACAGATGGTACCTAACAGATTTTAGAAAAAGTTATATTTACTTGTAAATTTTTTAATAAACAAAACAAATAAATAAATAATGCAGAATAGGGAAACAATCCAAGCTTGTGCCATCCTTAATTTGAAACTTTACAAAAAAATGACTAACCTCCTCAAGTCGAAATGTTCCAGTGAGAAATGAAAGTTCAATTAGATATTGTAAACTTGGCAATGGATTATTTTCCTCTTTGTCAGATAATATTTGGTAAAAGTATGATTTATCCAGCTTGTTTTCATGTGTCCTTGAAAATGAAATTATCATCATTATCATTATTTTAAATTTTAATTCCTCTTCTCTTTTTATAGTTTGCAATGTAGCAAATAGACAGAAAATTCACCTTTATTGATGAACAAATACAAATTTCAGAAAGATGAGCATTCTGAGATGGAGCACTGTTGGTTGTCGGAAAATAATGAGCATGGAAAGACCCTTCTAATAAAGTATGATCAAAATATTTACTTTTAAAAAGGTATGACACTGTTTAGTTATTAAATAATTCACAGAAAGACAGTTTGATGGAAATATAAAAATACATTTTGCTCAAAATATGAGTAAATAAATTTTGTATCAAGTTTAGAATCTAGATTCTAGAACTGGTTTGAGAAATACTTTAATTATAAAGAAAGCTGAACTAACCGTATTTTCAAAAATGGATCAACTTTCAAAACATCTTTCAACAAAAGCATCAGGAATTCTTCAGGATCTGAAAGATAAAGTTAAAATTCTCATCATGTGAAAAAAAATCTTTCCATTGTTTATTTTTCTATATATACAAACAACGTCTTTTATTTCATTTAGCTTGAAAATGATGTTAAGATGACATCGAAACGTCGCTCATTATTATCGTTAATCTTTATAGTTAAATAAAGAATCCCTATAGCCCCAATATTGTTGATGATATTTCACCGACCCCAAATATCAGCTTTTCTTTTGAATTCACGGACCCCAAATATTGCCACTGACTAACTTCCTCTTTTTCTTCCTCTTCCTAATTTTATCCTCCTTTTTGTCTTCATCTTCCTATTCCTCTTCCTGATTTTATCTTTTTCTTTCGTCGTTGACCCATATCCACCAATCAGTTGTTCTGTTCCGTGTCCAGCTGTGTCACCAACTGCACATTCTAATAAACCAACGCCATGTATCATTAATATGCTAAAGCAGCACTGAACGTATATGTGCCTTATATACTATTACGAGCAAAAGAAGTGCACTTTATAAATATATATATAATATTTATAAACATAACATTCAACACGCTACGAGAAAGGAGGCAAAAAAATACAAACAATGAACAGAAGGATGGACCAAATTAGAATAATACCAACGGAATAAAAGTATCGAATAAGAATATTATGTTTGGACATCGAAGGTCGCTCATTATTATCATTAATATTTATAATTAAATGGAATATAAGTACACTTTTTTTATAAGAAAGTGTTTTATAAGAAAGTTATGCTCGGTTCTTCAAAATATTAAGAAAGTTCATGGCTGGATCTTTGAAACCTGTGAAAGTTGAAAGATTTTGATATTCAAAATTTCACAAGGAAATTGCCGTGCAAGAGTGAAATATTTCAATAATAATGTGACAATAATGATTATATCGAATTAGACAAAATAGACGGTGTCGAAATTATTTGGTTATAGCTAAAATTGCATAGTTAATTCAGTTCTGTTTGTTGGGTTTTCTTTGCATGACCAATTGCACTCTGTTTGTTGGGTTTTCTTCGATAGTTGATGTTATGACGTTGAGGGTTTTTTGGAGAAATATAGCATGTTTATAGCTTTCCAATTTTACGTTAAGAAAGTGTTAAAAACGTTTTAGTGCTGAAATTAGGAAATAGCTGAGAAAGTCTGAATGCTTGGGTGAAAAAAACTTTCTTATAAAAAAACGTGTATATTATGAATTGAGGGATGGGTGATCTCTCAAACCTTCAAATACGACGATGTTGTATCAAAGAACTATAGTCTTCGGACACATGTTGCTTAGTTATTTTTATTTAGTTGTTTAGTGAGCCAAAAAGACGTTGATTGGCTATGATTCCTGAAAGGCCTTGATATAATGAGCCAATTCCTAAAATGTTTCCTTCAAAGTATTGAGAGACAGGCTAATTTTGTTTTGCAATATTAAATATTATTCTATGACAAAGTCATTGTGTCAAACTTTCAAGTAAAAAGCTGGCTTAACTTAATCTCCAGGCGTCTTTTTACCTCTATTCAATTGTTGGCAATCAATTGCTGTTGAGTATAATCATATTTTTTGAATAGAATTATTTAAAAATCACAAACAAGATCTGACCGAAAAATGATTTTTGCTTAAAAAATACGTACAATTTTTGGGAGAGAGGGGACATCAAATGATTGCCTTTACTGTCATTGGCAAAACATTAAAAAGGCTTTTGTGTCATAAGCAGAAGCTAATTTGGCTATTCTTTGACCTTTCTCTCCCATGTGCGCAAAGAGCAATATAACAAGATAATATATCAATACATGTATGCTTTCAGTTTGACAATTCCCCTCAGTGCGTTGCGTGTGTAATATACGGATGCCCCCTGCTTTCTTGTCAACCTACCCTTGATACACCATTTTTGACAACGGCTGGAATTCAATCAAAGGAAAATTTGTGTAGCAATTTTTCGTCTTTTGCATAAATTTCTCCTCTTATTTCTCTTCCTCTCATTCTTGTCGTCTTCTTCTCTAAACGCATCTGCCTTTTATTTTTTTTGTTTGTCCCCGACACTTATTCACCAATTAATCAGCAGCACTGACAAGTGGAAATACCATGATGTTGTCACAAAAAATATTATCTTTGGGCATGTGTTGTTTATTCTTTGTGTATTAACTGCTATTATGTTAATAGATATTATTCTTTGTGTATTAATTGCTATTATGTTGGAATGATATTGATGATGTATCGTTGGTGCCTGAATTTAAATTTTTATTTAGTACTTGTAGAGTTGTTTTTTTTAATTCGCTTCGATTTGCTTTTACCTTTTTGGTGGTGCGCATTTTCCCTCTCATTTGTTTTCTACGTCCCTAAATATGAAATGTGACCAGAACATTGTTGTTGTTAATTCTTCGTCTTCATCGTCATTTTTTATATTACTATTATGATGATGAATGATGATGCTGATGCATATATCTATTTTGCAAAGAAAAAAATTAAATTGAATTTTTTTGGCCGACCTATGTTGAGAGGTTAAGTTAATTAAGGAAACCAGAAAATTTTTGTTAAACTGAATGTCAAAATATTTGAAACATGTTTTCTAATCTGTCTTTGTGATATTGAACAAATGTTCAAATGGATTTTGATTCCACTTGTTGTTGAAATTTGTTTGATACACAAATATTTTATGAGAGCAACCTTTATAATACACACACCTGCTGAAGTTTGCATCAAAAATGAGAACCACATTGGAAGCAGCCCAAAGTCAGATTGAAAAGCTAGTTTATATCACAAAACAGAAATATTACAAAAGAAAGATTAGAAATACTTGAGGCTGAAATAGAGGGGAAAATGAGACATTCTCAGACGTGAGATTTTATAAAAAGACATGCAATCCCAATCCGAACCGATCGTTACATCTCATCTTTACTTGCGGAAGTGGATTTTGCCACAAAAAATATCTAGATTTTGCTATGAAGACTGCTTTTCCTAAAAAGATTTATTTCATCCTCACCTTTCACTCTTTCTTGCTTAAGTATTGAAAAATTATGTACATTGCTTTGTACAAAATATTTTTGGTTCAAATTTGAAATGCAGAAAGCAAAATGCTGTTGCCGATTTGATCTTATTATTTATCACCTGATAACAAAGAGAAAAATTGTTTACTAAAAAGTAATTCAGTTTTTTAGATACTCAATGGACCAAAAATATATGTAAAGTTGAGTGAAATAAGAAAGAACAAATCTTCGGTTCCCCCGGACCTTGATGGGTTTGCTGTCCTTGTTTTTCGCCAGAAAATAAAGAGAAGAATTGCTTAATATAGAAGTAATTTAGTTATTTAAATACTCATATATTTGACGAGCTACCAAAAATCGTATACTGCACGGATTACAACGATTAAAGTTGTTAACGTTATGCCGGTTAGAATGTAGTTGCGAACCACGAAACCATAAACCGAATACATGTTGAGCAAAACCGAATACATGTTGAACTTTAAAATAAACCAAAACTAATTATCATCTTTTAAAACTTTCAAAAAATGAACAAAAACTTGCGCATACTTTTCAAAATTAGAAATCTCATCCATCAGATACTCTGATATGCATTTATTCATGTCCTTCTTGCATTGTGCAGTATGGCATTACTGTTTGGGGATAAACATTTGCCTCACATGTAGAACCGATATTCAAATTGCAAAATGGCGTCCGAGCTAGTACATCACCTATCCAAACCTATCTTTTCTATTCTATTCCTATCTTTAAAAATTTTAAATTACTTAGACTTTCTGAAATTCTTAAACTTTTTTTTATGAGTCAATGTTTTTGTACGGTTAACACCTTTTTGTTTTCATGATTTTTCTCTGTAATTTGTCTATATTCAACATGGCAATCTACTCGTGACGATTATTTGTTTGTGACTAAAAAATAGTCTTCACTATAAACTAAAACTTAGATAGATTGTTCATTTATAAGCCGATTAACAAAGATATTAAAAAACATTTAAATTAAGGGTGCACCCTTGTCTTATTCCTGCAAAGTAAGCCAGTAAAGATTTAAATTTCGTTAATCCCAACGACAAGTTCAATATTGCAGAGCCAAAACCATATCATATTAATTTATATTTTATGCGTGCGCAAGCTCAGTGAACAAGTTTTGAAATAGAGGTTAATGAGTCGCATATTTGAAAAATGCCGCGAAATGATAAATAATCCTACCAACGCATCCAATTTTTCCCGACATAGCTGATACCTAATTCGAGCAAAATAATAAATTTTCGATCAATTTGAAAAGTTTCACGATGAGGCTGCGTCCGGATTTTGAGCAAAAGACATTTGACCACTTCCTGTCAACAATTTTGCAGCAAAATTTTAGTAAATGTCTAAAGACATTAATCATAAAATTTTTCGATCTGATATAAGCTTCGGAGATAGACTAGGCAAGTACGGGGATATCTGGAATTCCGAGAATCTCAAAAATTATCATACTTAACAGAAATCTTGGATATGGGAAAATAATCACTTTGGCACATGCAAATGGCCTAAAAAAAAGTTGGCCTACCACTATGCGAGTGAAATTTGAAGTATCATCCCAATTTTTTCGGCGTATGACACCGTTGTACTTTTTTTGCTCAAATGCTGTAGAACATCTTCTGGGAGAATCTTAATGAGGCTGCGTCGAGTTTTGGAGAAAATTCTAACGAATAAATCCTTCGGTTTCGTAATTTTTTCTTGTAATAGCAGCAAGAATAATTCAATTGTTTGAAGTAATTTCAACATGTTGACAACGTTGAGCTTTGGTGAAAGTAATCCTTGACATCACAGGTGTACAGTCAGCCAGGTTTGCAAGACGAAAGAGCGATTCTCAATGTGCAAGAGGCGTTTGAAATCCATTGACCTTCTTCCTTGCAAAATTCAAATTTTTTTTAAATTAACAGAGATGCGCAGGCGCAAAGTGCTCTTTGGTCAATAGAAGAAACATTTTCCCTCTATGCTGGCAATAAGAGCTGGCTCATTGAAAATAAATAGAAGAAAATTTCATCGCAATTTTATTTTGAAATGAAACTATTCCTAGTCATTGTTTGCTTTAATTTAACGAAGAATCCTTGGAAAAGTAGACTAGAGTAGCAGCCAGGTGACGCATTTTTACTTTTTTTAATACTGATTTTAATTCTTTTTTGGTACCTTTTTCGACCTTTTCTGTTTTTCACAGACTTCGCAGACAGTGGCGGCGCCCCCCAGTTATCGCCAGGACCGATTTTTTAATTCGTCAAAATTCGAAGAGAAAATGTTGGGGGGGGGTGATATTTTGGCGAAGCACTTCACTTTTCTGTTATTTCATGATTTTTAAACTGTCACCAAAAGTGCACACACAGAACAAAGTCAAGATCATCAATAATTATTTTACGTATTGCTATGTCTCCCGACTACTCCTGCTATAACTGGGCTATAACTATTTAAATTAACTATTTTTATTTTCATTTTCATGACTGAAAAATATTTTCGTACATTTTTGCTGTGAAAAATTGAAGAGAACTTATAGCTTTCACGCAGATATTTACTCAAAAAATTTGAGGAAATAATAAACGACTTTAGTACACGAAGTATTTTGTATTTTTTATACTTGTATTTTTATGTTCCTGAGTTGAACTGGTGATTTTGTTAAGCATTTTTGCATTGTAATTTGGCATATTTGTTCGGTAAAAGAGCGTTCCCCGTCGGTAAAAGGGCGTGGCACCTGAGAAAAATTTCGGGAACTTCGTCCCCGAACCCCTGGTCCTTGCCGGTGCCGCCACTGCCCCAGACCAACCACGCAGCTATACCTTAAATTCACGAGCTAAAATCAGAGGCGCACGAAAAAAAGTATTTTCGCGCAGAAAGGTGTGCGCGAATTGAAATAAAATCGGCTAAGACATTGTGTTAGACCAATTTCAAATATAAAACGGTACCTTTAAATGTTTAACATGCAAAGAAATAGCAACAAACTGCATCTAACTGGAAATTAGGCGCGCGACAATTGCCAAAAAACTTTTTGTTGTAATATATGGAGGCATACTACTATGCACACTATCATTCTGAAATTTGTGACAGTGCAATTTGAAACAGTGAGAATGGATTTGATGATATCTGGACTTGTAACATCTTGAAGCGCCACCCCTGCTGAAATTGATAACAACAATGAAATATATGTGACCCACTCTGCACCTCGAGAAAAGAAGCAAAAAAGATTGTGTCAAAACAAGTTCCGGAAAATTTTTAATCGTGCAAAATATTTCACTAACTTCACAAATTTTAATGTTTACCGTAACCAAAATTATGAGTATCATAAGCATAAATAGTTAGATTTGCTTCTAAAAGTAAACAATAAGCAATAGAGATACTGTAATTTGTTGAAACCTGTCATTGTTTATGGCCGGGGGTAGCACACGACATTTTCTCTTGTAAACGCCTGGTCTCGAGCCCGTCAGATCGGCGTATCAGAAAAAATGTGCAGCCCGTAAAAAATGTTCAAACATTTCGAATGAAGTTTTTGAGTGTTCCCGTCGAAAGCTACTGCCGATTTTGGGGTGAATTGTTCTGAGAACAATAAAGAGAAAAGATTTCATATGGAAATGGTAATAAACAATAATCATCACCCTTTAATTTATTGAGAAGGGGGGGCTGTTTTGCATCCAAAACCGTTTTGAGAATTGAATACCTAAATGGTATTTTTGTACCACTCTTCGTTTAACTGACCACATCGTGTGGTAGAAACCAGGGGATTTCTCCTTTTATTCATTGTCATATGCTTTCCTGTACCGGAACTGTCAGCTTTCTCTAACTTTCTGGCGGGGAATGCAGTTTTCTGCCGGGAAATGTTGAAATAGTACGAGGACAAAATTTCGACGCTTTTTTCCACTGAGGAATTCGACAGGGCATTCAGACGGGGATGTTGTGTAGTGTTACTTGGGGTTTTTTCGGTGCCACTCCGTTCATAAACAATCGCAAGTCCCTTGTGATATATTTTTATTTGACAGTCTACCACTTTTGTTTGATTTCTTCTTGTTTTGTCCATATCTTATTTTACATTTCATTATCTAAATAAATTGGATACAGTTGAACCCCGCTATCTCCGACTCTCAAGAGGAGTTAAACTTCGTTCGAAATAGCGAGCTTTCGAGGAAGATAACTCAATATTGAAAGCTCTCAAGGGATCTACTTCTTGAACTATCAAGAGGAATAAAATTTTTTTCGAAATGGCAAGCTTTTTCGAGGAAAATAACTCGACATTGAAAGCTTTAAAGGGATCTACTTCTGGAACTCTCAAGAGGAATGAAAATTTTCTCGAAATAGCGAGCTTTCGAGGAAGATAACTTAACATTGAAAGCTCTCAGGGGATCTACTTCTTAAACTCTCCAGAGGAACGAAAATTTTTTCGAAATGGCGAGCTTTTTCGAGGAAAATAACTCAACATTGAAAGCTCTCAAGAAATCTACTTTTTGAATACTCATGGGGAATGAAAATTTGTTCCAAATAGCACGTTTTTTGAGATAACTGGAGCTAAATCAACACTGACAGCTCTCAAGGGATAAACAGAGCAGCTCTAGCCTGAGTTCCAGACAATGCCTTCGAGTATCTGGAACTGAGGCTAAACATTTGAGCTAACTGAGATTCTGAGTTAAAGAGGATCAACTATAACTGCTAAGATGTGGCGGAACCAAAAGGTCAGACGTAATTAGAAAACAAGATACTCGATCCTCGCCCCTGAGAATTCGACTAAATTGCTTCAGAATCTTTATTGTTATTTGGTACTAACCGGGTAACTCAAAGCAGAGAAAAAGACAAACAAGGCCAGCTTTCCTGTCTATTTTTCCAGGCTTTAAAGTTATCCGGAAGGAATATTTAACTGTAGATAATCTGCTTCAAAAATATTGTCACATAACCATCGAAAATCAAAAGCACGTACGTTTCCAGGTATTATTTATGAGCCAATCCCCCTTTCATCCCAGAGACAATAAATTATAGCCAAAGTTTGCCACGTATACTATTGCAAACAATTTATCTCCGTATTTCCCCAAAATTGTCCTCAAAAAAAGGCTTTTTTGAAGGTAACCATTTTTAAACCTGGTCAGACTACGCCAATTAACACGAAGTTCGACCTTGAGTTAAACTAACCCAAGTCAAATAGGCACGTTAACACGTAAAGCCGGGTCAAACCCAATATTTTGCACAAGTACTACTAGAAATGCTAAAAATGCACTGCATTTTAACATCTCTCCCCTCTCTCGATCTAAGAAAAATAAATTAACCATGCTCCACTTCAGGTTTGTGTTCAAAGTAAATTTTGTCAAAACTAACCAAGGTTAAACCAGGCCAGACCCACCTCCAGAGGCGGGTTAGTTTAACGCCGGGTTAGTTTAACGCCGGGTTAGTTTAACGCCGGGTTAGTAGCGTTCTCATTAACGAACTAGTAAACAAACCCTAACTAATATAACTTGAGGTAAACCCATTACGGAAATTTAAAAAACAAACTCAGACTATTTTAACTTGAGGGGAACCGATGTTAGGTGTTGTACTGTGCGCAGTGCTTCCAGTGTCCGAACCAGTCCTATGAAAGATTAAGCGTTTTCTGAACTCTTTTTGTGACAACACTTTTGAAACGGAGCCTAATTTTACATGTTGTTTGAAACACCATACTTCAACTGTAAATCGTGTTCTACATATCGTGAATTCATAACCATACTCTAAAACCTTAAAAGCTGCCAATAAGTAGCCTGCATGTGACTTCAACGGAGGAGAAGTTGCACGCAGGCAACCCATAACCCTTTCATGCCCGGATTCATTTCAAAACAACTCCCTGAAAATATGATTTTTTGCGTTATTTATGAACGAGACAAATCTCCCTCCCGGGGGTGAAAGGGATGACAACGAAACTGTCACAACAACAATTCACCACAACTACCAAGCACTATAAAATAACACAAAGCATAAATAAACATTGAAATAACAAGCATATAGTTGGAATAACTTAAATAATTTCGTGCAGCTAAAAAAATTGATGGAATAGTTCTTCTGTCTTTTTTCCGTAGCGATGTGCAGCAGGAGTTTGTACAGGGTGGACCAACTAAAATTCATAACCCTTTCATGCCCAGATTTATTTATGCAAAAGAGGCTTAATTTATATGATAAACTTACCAAAAAAATGTGATATGTTACAAATGTTATCATTATGATGCAGAAATATCTTAAGCTCAATTAAGCACTTGAAAGTATATTTTTTATTTAAATTACAAAGTTTTCGAGAACGCACAGCTCAAAATCAGATTTCTCGAGTCGAAACTATTTGCTCACGTCACCAAAATAGCGGCAGATTCTGAAATTTATTTGGTCCTTTCTACGTTAGCAAAAAATGTAATTTTTTAAATTCATAACAAAGTCCAATTTTAGTGATTTTTCTACTAGGTTTGAACTTTTTTTCTACTCGGTACATAGCAGCATAGGTATGCAGTAGTATGTAATATCATAGTTGCAGAGTGAAATACGTGGCAGCAACTATTGTCAGACCGGTGTCAGACGGGGCATAAAATGTTTTTTTAATCAAGCTAGATCAAGGACGCCTACCTTTTATGAATTTGTTTATTCCCAGTGCTATTTTGTGACATAGTACACGGAGTACTGGCTGTGAATGCTCAATCGGGATAAGATCATTTTGTGGTTTCAAATTGAGATGCTTGTTGGAAATGTGATAAGATATCAACGGTTTTATTAGATAATCACAGGGAATCAGACTGCACGATTTTGATTGGTGAAACTGACATACCTTAGAATTTAAAATCATACAAATTAACAAGACAGCAAGTATTCCGTGTGCTATGTCACGAAACAGCACTGGAAATAGAACCAATTTATGCAAAGCAGGCGCCCTTGGCTGGACGGAAGCTTCAAATCACTTCAACAGGAAGCTTCAAATCACTTTTAAACAAAAGATCGCGGTTTCAAACATGACAATGGAATTCGTCACTGTAATGAATAGATTTCACACCTTCAACGCAGCCAAGCTAATCATAATAAAGAAACTCATACAGATTTGCTGTTTATGTTTATTTTGATATTAATGAGTGCGCTCAAGCAGTGCGAAATATATGTCATGCTTGAAACTGCAATCGTTTTCACAATTCTGCTTTGTTAATCACATCACAAAATGTTTATCACATGTTTCTAAATACGGCACACTGATTGGCTATTATTAGTAATTTCATAATTCCAAAACGTGCTGAAAAAATAAAATTAGTTTAGGAAGAAGTTTGCTTTTCAGCTAAATGAGTTGAAAATTATTCTGAGTTATACGCGCAATTCTGTGGAAAAAGAAAAAAACAAAAAGTTTTAGAGAAAGGTCTTAAAAGCTTTAGGTAAAAAGTTAAAATTAACTTGCATCGTTATTCCTGTGTCAAGAGATATTTCAACTCAGCCATCGACTGTTTTATTTTCTCTCCAAACCTCTGAGCATCCTAAAAATATATACACAAAATATGTTTCTGCTCTATATTGGAGAATAACAAAAGCAGATTTTATAACAAAAAAGAAATCAACACGCCAATTTCAAAGCGAATAACTATTCCAGACAAGGCGAATTCTCTCAAGCAGAAAATAAAAACATGGCTCGGTTTCTTGTGTTTTTCCGCTTGATAGATTACGCTTTGTCTTCGATGGCCAATCGCTTTGAAATTGGCCTTGTCAATTTCACTATTGTTACAAAATCTGCCCTTGTTTTGAAAGAAAAAAAAGAAAAGAAAAACTCAGAAAATAGAGTCAGAAAGAACCTCCTGCGCACAACGAAGGGGAATTTTGTAAAAATTTTGTCATTGTTCAATCCATAAAATGAGGATTGCAATTAACAGGGGTAAATTTTGTAAAACGAAAGATGTCAAAATAGTTACTCAGGCGTTTTTTCCATTTTGAAATATCTTTGAAATATCTGCAATATTGTGGTTTCAAACATGACAATGCGATTTGTCACCGTAAAGAATGGATTTCAACACCCTGGACGCAGCCAAGCAAATCATAATAAACGAGATCATTATGTTTTGCTGTCTTTGTTTATTTTGATTTAACTGATTGCACTTATAGTGTGAAATCTGCTCTTTCAAATAGCAAATCGGATTGTCCCGTTTGAAACCACAATATTTCAGATATTTCAAAGATATTTCAAAAGGAAAAACGCCTGAGTAACTATTTTAACAACGAATAGAGCAGCGTTGCCTTAAATGGAAAGTCGCCCTGAAACGAAACACCTTCTTCTTTACCATCAGTTCATTCTCTAGAAGTTTTGGAAACACTTAATCTTAGCATCTTGCTTGAAGTTAGAACAAACAGCTCAAACAAGTTCAAAAAAAATTATCGAAAATACAAAGGCGTTTCAAAGATGTCAGGGCGACGTTCAATTCAGGGCGACGTTCCATTCAGGGTGACAATACTCTAGTCGTATGGATGTGATTGTATTCTAAATTTACGGCATTTGTATATCGATATTTCTGTTTACAATTTTCTCGATGAATTGCAGCAAACAAATAAAACAAAATATCAATAAAACATGGCATTAAAGCATTTGAATGGATGATCTCATTGTTTTCTCCTAACCAAGTGGACTAGCATGCACACTTATCTGCATTGTTCGTGGGGGATATAGACAGTTTTAGGTTTCCGAAATTTAATGAATTGCACGCTCCGTTTTTCAATTTTTTGTAAAAACTGTTTTTGTAGACTAATTCAAATGTCTTGGTTAATATTTGTTCATGGAAGTTTCTTTCATATTGGGAAAAATAAAAAAGTTGGTTCCTCCAACATCCTACCTATAAAACTGTCTAGATCTCGTTCAAACAATGTCGCGAGGTACCTAAGATTGTGACTGAATATCTAAGATTGTGAATGTCAATTTCAACTTGGTTAGGAGAAAAAAATTATACCAACAATTCAAAGATTTGAAAGCTATGTTGTTAAGAAATACTCACAGTTGTTGGGCATGACTTTTTGCAAGAAATGTGAAAAGATATCAAATCTTCACCACAAATGATATACGACACGCCGTATCCTTGATCATCAACCTGAAAAGGTTACAAGGTGAGTAAATAAATTGAGGCCTGTTTAGGGGGTTTCGGATTATGGATTATTGTGTTTTCTTAGTGGATTATTCACGCCATTCAGGAATTTTTTTTATGGATTATGGAGGATTTTAGGATTTTTCAGGATTGTCCCCCGTAGTATTTCATGTCCAAAGATATTTGGATTATTTATGACCAAAAACATAGATTATGGATTATTGACGATCCTTTCTCCTGGATCATGGATTATTGATACAAGCCTCACAATTGTTTGAGCCACTAAGAAACCATCAACATTCGATTTTCGTAGCCGTATTGAAACGTTCCTTTTCCTGCAGTTACATCTAAGATCAAACTAGTTTTAGATATTGACTAGATATTTTGAGCTCCAAAGAAATTATACTATCTATTGCTGAACGAAGAAAGGTTCCTTTTATTTCATTTTATTTTATGTTCTAATGATTATCTTACTGTATTTTACCTAGTCAGTCAGGCAATTCAGACGGCAAAGCTGAGAATACTATTTATCAGCAAATTTTTAATTATACTCAGAAATTTTTGTGACACCACCTTCCCCAATGGTCTGGGGCCGGTCCTGCACTGGAAGCTTATGTCACTTGTTCTGTGAAGCCATATGTTGCTTCAACGTTAAAAAGTGGTCTTGGTCTTTAGGCAAATTTGAACTTCCTAAGAATTTAACTCAATAAATGCTTAATAATTGTTTCAAAGCATTTATTTAACAAACAAAAGTTTGACAAAATAAAATGAGTTTATTACAGTACCGGGTGACCGGTAAAAATCTCTGCTTGCAGGGCTGTAGGTCAAAATCGGTAAGACTAAAAGTCCCAAATTGCGCACGAAATGAAATCCAAAAAGGGCAAAGTTAGAGTTTGGGACATCATCCAGTCGGGACATCGATTACGTCCTGCGGAGGGGACGTTTAAGCCAGCGGTCCCATGCCCGGATGCGGCATGTTAACCCGTATTCCCTGTTGGAAACAAGTTATCTCGAGACTTTCGCGGGCCGGCACGTTATAAAATCACTCACTGAGTCATTTGCGAAACTTGACAAATCGAGCCAAAGACCTATACCACCACAGATATTCTCAACAAATTTGGATCGGAAGAATCACGTAGGCAATCTTTGGCAAGTATAAGACAAAGACCCGTTTCCCTCCTTTGGCCACGCTACTGAATCCAAACAGGGCAAAAACTAAATTCAAAATATTTGTTCTCAAAACTAAATGATAAACTAAATCCAAAATCTATTCACCGGTCCAAAACCACCTCCAGCCAAACGAAGATTAGTGCGCTTGTTGAAATCAACCCTGCCAGTCTGTCCACAAGGTGTCTGAAATGAAATAAAACATTAAAACTTTGGTTTGTCATATTTGAAAAATAAATGAGAAAATACTTCTTTAGACAAATTTTTTTGCCTTTAAAGTCGAGAAAAAACCTCGTGAAAAAGTTATAAACAAAATGTTCAAAACAAAATCTAAAAACAAGCAGACTATGACGGATCACGGGATACAACAGTCTCTGAGAAAAAGAAAAGGAGATTCAACTTAATTTCCTTTGTTTTCTTAACAGATTTGTTCCGGCACAGAAAATACACAATAAAATATTACACATATACCTGGCTTGTTGAAAGTCTCCAAGGTTCACTGAGCACCTGCGAAACAAAGCGAAACAATCGTTTAAAATAAACTGCAGTGTTTGGATAACTATAAAAATCATTTGACAGTTGAAAGTTGTTATACGTTCTTTTGGGAAACTTAAAAGTAAAAGCAAAAAAAATGATAAACCTTTGTCTCTTTGAGAGTCAAAGAAAAACAGATACACCTCGTGTCTTTGGGAACAACTGTAAAGACATAAAAAGCCACCCTTCCTGGAGAACTCAAGTGTAAGAGAGAAATCAATAAACCTCATCGCTTTGGGGATAATTCTAAAGAAATGAAAAATCCTCTTGGGAACTTTGGTGTAAGAGAAAAAACATCGATGAACATCGTCGCAGTGAACATTCAAAATCATTTTGCTATTTAAACAATAAAACTTTTCTCAGAAACTTTAATTTAAAATGAAAGTTCCATGACCCTCCCCCCCCTGCTCAAGATTTAATTAGATTTTTGTAAAAAGTTTAAAAACAATAAACAATCATGTATGAAGACTAACTCAAAAAAATTATAGAGATTATAGAGTCTGTTTGTCTTCTCACCTTCTGCAAAAATGGAACTTCCACTTCCAAATACTTGGACACAACATACAAGCAGAACAGATGTCGATCAATACCTAAAAAAGCATCCACAATAACGACTAACACATAAAAAATGTAATTTAAAACATGTTAAATTAAACCAAATAAATCTGGAACAGAACTTCTCACACAGGATCATCAGATTAAATGAGGATTCGCAAATGAAGCATGTAGATTATTTGTTATAGAAGTCCACACTCCTTCGCAGAGTCTTTTTAATTTACCGCAGCCTGGTTTCCTGACGTCAACTCAAATCACATATCGCGTGAGAGTACTGGACGCCAGGGAAGCATAATTTAGATCGCTTCCGTGGAGCCCAGGCCTCTTAGTCGAAAATGACGTCGGGTACCAGACTGAATTTATCGTTGTTGCTAAGCAGCAAATCATTAATTGTAGTTCAAAGAAGGCAGCCAAGCACAAAAATGTAGCAACTTTACGGCTGAAAGTTTGCAACAATTTCTCAAAGTTTCGTAATTTTATCAGCAAGCATTTTAATAATTAACTCAGTAAATATGTATTCATCTGCCCACACCCTGATAAAATTACACAATGAAGCATTTGCGCTCAATGCAACGGTGGATGTTTAAAGAAAAAATGTTATTACCTTGTCCGGTCATTGCCTTCCGATATAAACTGACATGATTGTCTGTGGCCTTTCTGAAAAGAGCCAAGCGCTCTTCTCGCTGTTATAAAAACAAAAAATCTGGCTAAAAATGACGGAGCCAAACATTTTTTAAACTTTTAAAATGAATACGATTTATTACTCAAACTTATTTTATACAACTTTTTTTACCAACAAATTTTATCAAAAAAAAATACCCCCGGCAATAATATTTTTAAGCGTAATAAAATTTTAAGCAATTTACAAGCTTTTCGCAATTTCTAAAGTTTAAGGCGCCAACTTATCACTAACACAGAAATATGTAAAATGAAATAGTGGTTGAATATGTAGCAAAACATTTCTTCCTTCCTGGGAACGCTACGTTGGAGGCCAAGAACTCCCTAATTCTAAACTTAACCTATACCTATAAAGCAAGCATGGCCTAGTGGTTAAGGCGCCGGACTCATAATCGCAAGATCGTGGGTTCGAATCCCACCAAGGTCATACTTGCTGTGAAAGTGTGAGGAGAGCTGCTAACTCTCTGTAATTCCAGG
>JAYJMH010025680.1:0-18355 GCA_036873815.1 Phacellophora camtschatica
GACAAACAACGCAAAATGTCGTATTTTTAAGAGGCAAATGCAGACAGAATTTTACATTAACATTCGTGTGGCAGCAATTAATGATAAATAAATATCCGTAAATTGAATAGTAAATTTGCTATATGGCAATAAATAGTAAAAGCGGACGTTTCAGGCTGCCTTTCTTCGGTGTGGAAACTTTCTCTCTATCATTTCAGAATTTTACATTTGTTTCACATATTTTTAAACGTAAGTTTATCTTTTGAATTAAGTTGGGTTATAAGTGCTACCTCCTGCAAAATGAAACTTCGATAAGGTTTGCTAGTTAACTTGGAAGTAAATCCGAGTGTGAAGGGGTTAACCTTTGAACACTACGAACACAAATGAAAGTTACCAGCTGATGAATAATGATAAAGGTTTGCAAAGAAAAAGAATGGGACTCCAGATGACGTTTAAAAACTATCCAGCAAGTGTTTATCAATAAATAGAAAATATGTGATCAGGAATACACATAATTGTTTTGGAACCTTCGCTGTAAATTTCCAATTACAGTCACATTCTTTGTCCATAAAAAAGCGTCATGCATACCATAAGTAACGAATATGGCGAGAAAACAAACCTAGAATCGATATTGCTTGCAACCGGAGTTGAACAAATTGCAACCTCTTTTCCAAACATGGCATTGAGTGGGCAAGGCGAAGACGATACAGCAACGAAATCTAAAAAAATATTTATATACATTTTAAAAAATGCATCATTTTTTATTTATGCAAAACATTATAAAATAATATAAAGAATAAATGTTTTTTCAATATACTGCGCATGAGTTTACTCTTGAAATTTATGGTTTATAATTCAACATTTTAAAATACTAATTGACCTTTCTCAGATTTTCAACCATGTGAAAATAGAAGAATTGAGAAATCTTGGATTTGATGTCTATTTCGTTGTGACTTAACGTTGTGAACCAAAAACCCAGTATTTTGCGAGCGGAAACTTGGCCGAAGTAAGTAAGTAACACCCAGTAGCCTACAAAAATGCCAAATTTCGCCAAATTCAAAACATTACTGAGACATGTAATACCTCAAACCTTAATTACATCACTGGCAAAAAAGGAAATTTAAGATCGGTTGAATGGCTGATTTTATGATAATTCTTCAAACAGGCAAATGTTTTGGTCTACCAACCACCAGGTAAAAGTTCAATGATTCACTTTGTCTCTTTCTAATGTGTTTCTTGCTCGAAAAAACTGTTGTTATAGTGCTACTGCTATGCTCGTCGAAATTGAAGGTCGAAATTGATGTCAAATATCAAATGATCGACTTGTGCCAGAAAAGACCGGAGATAGACAGTGAATCCCCATTAAATAAGCTGCGTATTATCTACGCAAGGCTGCCCAAGAAGGCAGCTCATAAAAAACAAATTATATCACAAAGACAACATAAAAATATAAACCTTCTTGGGCAGGTACTGGAGATATTGAATAAGTTATAGAATAGATATAGAGTAAGACCAAAAATGAGAATAATACATATATATATTAATACATACATAACAGTATTCAAATTTAAAATAGAAACTTAAGTTTGTTATAAACACAGTATGCTATAAAAGTAACTAAAATACCTGAACATCTTTTGGAACTTTGTGCTCTTGAAGGAGCTTCTCCATGATTTCTCCAGGATTTGATGATATCTTCAAACAAAATACCACATAACTTTATAGATCATAGTTCCAAGCAGAATATGTATTTACATTTATAATTGCATATCAAAAATATAATAACTCCTATTTAGACATACAAACATATTTTTATATAAATACATATTTTTATATAAACTTACTAGTATACCTTTCTTGAGTAGCAAAATACTAAGCGCCGAAACTCAAATTTACTTTCAAAGAAAATATAGAACTTTAGGTCTGATAGATTATTACAGCATGTCAATATTTTGTTCCTCAAGAAAGGCATATGGGTGAGTTATATACAAATGTTTACATTAGCTATTCAACGTAATTTTAAGACCACATTTACTGCTCTTGTTCCTAAACCCTAATTCCTAAACAAATCTGGATACGTGAAATTACATACCTGTTGAAGATTGTTTAAATGTATCGAATGTATTCTGTTCAACTGTGGAGAAGTCTAGATGTAAAAAATCGAATAGATTAAACATTAGGTTAAAATATTGTATCGTTATCTTGATTTAAAACGTTTATGTTCATCTTTGACTGGTGAAATTCACTTATCAAGCGATTTTTAGGAAAATTCTGATTACCCTCCGAGAGTAGTGAGTTAAAAAATTAAGTTAAAAAGACTTTTAGCAGGTGAGCACTGAGTTGCTACCCTGGTTACTGTTCAGAAGCTTTCCTCCGTAGATTTATTGAAAACAATATGAGGAGAGCAATTCAGCATTTGAGGGGATATAGCTCTCTACATAAACATCCAGGCCTCCATAATATTGCTAAAATGCAAAACCCTGCTTGTATAGAGAATATACCAAATAAATTCTGAATTCGTTAAGTTAAGGGAAAAACTACTGAAAATTGTTTCTTCTGGTAAGCTTTTGATTGTCTTATACATATAAAACTCTGACCCCAGCAGCGGCCTCGTCCTCCGCAGTTGGTTCTTCTATGTAGCATTCAAAGTACAGACTCCCACTTTCCTTGAATCCCTGGAAAAAAGATGAGTTTGAAAAGATGCTAAACCAAACCAAGCAAAAATGAGGCAAATGATGAGTCTGGAAAAATTATTTTCTATTATGCATATACACGTGCACCATATAAGAGCCTTTTTACAAAATTCTGGCATAAAATAAAAAGCATCATTGAATTCAGTATACTTCCGATAAGTGAAACCTTTAAGGGGAACAGAAACTTAGAGAAAGTTTTACTTATTAGAGGGAGCAATACATATGATGTCAAATCCAAGGTGACTGACAAAACAGTTTCATTTTATTAAAATTTTCAGTGATCCGGGGTTTCACTTATCGAAAATATGCTGTGGGTATAGATTGGCTTCCTGTCTACCTGATGCTGGCATGAACTGATGACGTATTAGCCGCTTGGCCCTCACAAAATAAAAACAAAATGCCAAAAGGCTTGATTTGAAAACATCCCGTGCATGCTACTGCCATCGTGTAAACGCTTTGTACCAGCATGAGTTCATTAAGTTCTCAAAACGAAGAAAGATGAATATATTAATGCACACGAGAATAGAATTAGCTAAATTAGCGCAAATGGCATCTTGTTTCTGAACTTCTTGTGCCAGAGAAGACCAATTTTAACACCAGTAAAACTGCAATTTCAGTAAGTGCAATGCCATACACTTAATCAGATCAATTGCTAATAGATGGCATGCACGCATGCTGTTCTGAATTTAATATGCATTATGTAAAAACGCTTCATGAAAATATCACAAATATACTCAATCATAATGATCAAAAATATAACCTCGTCTTGTTTCGACCCACAGCATTGATCAAGACCGTATCCAGCTTCCACGCCTCCCCAAGTCTAAAGAAGCAAATGATACTCTTACGAAATTACAAACCCATCATTCAAAACAAAACATCCATACACAAATAATAATAAACAAGACATTAAAAGAGTTAGTAAATAATGTGCCTGGTAAAATCGAAAGAGTAGTTCATAGAAAATGGGGTTCCTCAATCATAAAAGTGTTTCTTTATTAATGTGCATCATCATTGAAAGATATGCTTTAAGAATAACGAATGACAGCATTTACAGAATGTTGATGTCAGTTCGTAAAGATAGATGTCAAATATTGTTGAAGCAACTTCGATACGAGGAGAATCCAAAAATTGCGGAGGCTCACTTGAAGGTAGATAGTCAATGGTAACCAAATATGGATCCTATACGCCAGTAAGATATTGTCATTAAAATGTGTTGATCTGATTTTTCTATAACATTATTGGCAGCTGCCCCATCTCCATAAAATATGCCTAATTTACCTAACTTAAAAATAAACAAAAGACTCTCCTGACTAATTCGAAAAAATATTTTAACAAAATCGAAACCATACTTCTCCTAATGTAAACAATCTTTGCTGTAAAGACTTTCTCCTTTCACTTGTCATCCTGGACAAGTAATTTGATCTTTTACTGAAAAATAAATGAGTCCCTCGTAAATATTTGATCACTACGAATCGATAAAAATGGAAAAATCAGTTGATCAGTGTATCTTTTCTTTAAGTCGGTATTAGAGCAAGCAGGTTATGCCAATGAGTTTTACTGTCGAAACAAAGACTTGAAATAAATAGCATTCCTTAGCTCACAGATAAAGGCAATTTTAATTTCCGGTTCTGGACAGGTAAAAGTGATCACAGATGAATGGATGATATTCCAAACTCTTTGTTTGCCCTTGAGACGTCGTTCTGAGTACAATTTTAGCCACGTGGATTTCGAGCTACAACCTTGCAAACAGATACAGGTTTTTGGAGTCACCTGGTAGCAGAAAAAACAAAGGCAAAAAAGGCCAAAAAAGTGCTGGTTAGAAGTATTTTCTTTCTTTGGAGATTTCATGAGCATTTTTCCATTCCAGATTCAATGAGAGTGACTTTTCAACTTAGGATGAAGAATTGTGATACATTGATTGATTTATCAATTGAGCTTTATAGTAAGATAGCAATTTGTAAAAAAAACCACCCATTAAGCCATAAGCAAATGTCCACAAAACAAAAGATCAAATTTGTTTGACCACGCAGGTACCAGCATGTCAAAAGATAAACTGTTTATGTAAATGTTATAGATGTTTATGTAAATTGTCTCACCTGAAAACATAAATCAGATTGAGTACTGACAAGATAACAGAGGCATCTCCACAGTCCATCAAACTTATCAGATGCTGCAACGAATAAACATATATACATATGTATATAAATATATATTATATGCATGTAGTAATAACATATATATACTTTTATCACTGTTAAATGCCCTCAAATTTGGCAAGCAAGTTCAAATCTGTGTGTCAAAAATGATACTTAACATGGGGAATAGCCACATCAAAAATAGCTACATAGTACTTTTAAAACAATGACAAATGTATATATAAAATGATGTGGCAAACAAAACAAGGCTTTCTAGCTTAATGATGATTCACATCCCTTGCGTTTTTAGCCCATTCTCAAATCAGAGTCACAAAATTTCTTCATTGTTTTCTTCAGAAATATTAAAATAATTTTAAAATATTTTCAAATTAAAACCTGATGCTTTGAAGCCCTTGGAATTCCGTAATTTCATTATGCAAATTTTGTTGGTTGGGTTACGATGAAGGGTACATTTGAAAGCCATTTTTTTAATTGTTCCTAAACTTTTGGGAAGGTAGTGTGCATCTAATTAACTTAATTTTAAGATATATACCTCAACTGAGTTGTACAGATGTCTTGCGTAGGAATGCTCAATCAATAATGCAGTAAATTTCAAGATTTGATGGATAAGTTCTCTCTTGTTAAGCTGAAATATAAGAACATTTTAAATTATATACCAAGAAAATAAAAAAACGAAGGACATTTGTTGGTCTATGAGTTTGAAAAACTGGTTGCTTTAGCATCATTGTAAAGATTTCCATGCAAACAAAAAGCTAACTTTCATGAGAATAATTTTCAACTTAAATCAGCCAGTTCATACTTGTTGTGGGCAGTTTCTCTAAAGCACTACTAAGAAAAGACACTCCCAATTTTAGCTTTGCAAACATATGTTTTCATAGCTTTAGAGAAAAATTGAGATGAAAAATTGGATTGTGCAGAAAACAATTTAAGGTCAACGCTTAAGGTACAAAACCAAAGAATAGATCAACAAGCATCCGTTTTTTAGCCACTGTAATAAACATTTTCAAGATAAATCAACCAACTTAAAGAAAAATTGTTAACATTCTTGATGTTTTGTGGTCAACAACATTGACTTTTGTATGTGTAAATCACATTTTTCCTATAAAGAAAGCACCAAAATGAAAAAGGTAAGTTGCATCTTGGGATAAGCATAGAAAGATCACAACTTTGTTACAAAGAATGACACTCTGCACAGTAAATGGAGAAGTTTAAACATAGAATATATGAGTTTTTAGTGTTTCTAAGGGTAAATTAGCCTTAATTTCAACTTTACACACTGTAAAACAGTGTACAAAATCACTGTTACTAAAGAAAAACACTTTATACAGTAAATGGATATTGCAGACACAAGTTCGTCTATGGAAAGAAACTGAGTTGGACAGCAATTATGGCATGTTGTTGAAAGCTAATACTGGCAAACAATGTTGTTGAAAGTTATTGCTTGCAATGTTTGTTTTCATTTTCCCTGAATGTGCAAAAGATCACTGTTAGCATTATTGTGTATTCATAGCAGGGATAAAAAATTCTTCTTGGTGCACAGCAACCTGACCTTCCTTTGAAATTTTTTGACATGATGTTTGACACAACTCAAACAATGTGCACTGGATACATATCTTTAGGTCAACACTTTCAAATGATACAATGACAAGAAGAAAGAGAATGAAAACACAAGAAAGATTTTTATGCAAAGCATATAATAATATTAACTAAACTTCCAATCCAAGCGTGGACCCAAATCATATGTTTCATCAGTCATTTAATAATTTTAAGATATTAAAGTTAAAGCCACAAGAGTACATAGATTAGGCAATTTTCACATTTTTTGTTTTATTAACCAAATATTTGTAAATTCCATAAATAGTATTTTAATTAAAGTTGCTTTTGATACTCTGGAAAATGACTTTCAACACTGTTTGAAAAAACACAAAATCCTTCTGAAAATACAAGAAAACTTTTAACAAGTACTAAAAAAACAAGCAAGTATAAAATGGACTCTTTACAAATGGAAGAAAATATTATCAAATTAAAAACTTGTTGAGTTATTAAGAAATAAGTAAAGTTGTTAATAAATAATGTGATAAAAACTCTTGCTGAGAAAATTCCTTCTTACAATATTTGCACAAATTTTGCTACCTTCCTACCGTTCCATCATTTTGAGCCCTGAAGAAGAGTTACCAAATAACTACAGATTCCATCAAAATAAAACTCTTACCCCTTGGCCATTTCCCTTGCTTTGAGACAATGTATCATACACAAACATCCATGTCTTCCCTTCAACAGTTTTTGCAACATATTCTAAAATGTCATCAAACCTATCAAGTACATCTATCCAATGATACAATTCACACTGCAAATGAGAATGAAAAATGCATGAAGATTCCATCTGCCTTATCTAACTGAAGCTGCCAATACAAGAAAGGTGCCCCAAAAAAGGTCAACAAAAATGTCCACACATCTACTATGGAGAAGCTTTAGTTGTGATAATTTTTCTTCTGCTTTACATTGATGTAAGAAGCTTCAACTTGAAGTTTGATTACTTTTTTGTCATACTAAAATCTACCAAATAATCACTGAGTTATACTCAATTAATCTCAAAACAAGAAAAGGTTTCTGCTATTGCAATCTTTTATGTATTGTTAATGCAAATAACTAAATGTTGGCAATATATTTTTTTAATTACAAGGCGATGCTAAAAAGTAAGCATTTTCAATAGCAATTAATTCAAATCATTTTTAGGCCTGGATATTTCATATTTCATTCTAAGGGTAGCCCTTCAGCAAAGCTGAAATATTTATTTTAATATATTTCGGATATATTTTATGATCATTTTATGAGCTGATCAACATTAAATTTTCTAAAGGTTTATATCAGGCCTGGCCGTAAGATTTTCGAATCTTGTGGTGCCAAGTTTTTGAAAAGACAATATTGAATAAAATGTTTTGCAGAAAATATATTACTAAAACCTCAAATAAAATGTCTCAAATAAAATTTAACTGTTGAAATTCCTGTTGTTTATGTACTTAATTGGATGCAGTCATTGTGTTAACTTTGTGTTATTTTGAGACAGCCTGCACAAAATTTATTTGGTTTTGAAGATACAGCACCAATGCAGCATCAAAAAGCAGCTATATAAAAAGCTATGTTCCAACATTTCTATTCATTTCAGATGCTCATTTGATCGAATTATTTTCAACAAATAGTTCAAAACCGCCACTCTCAACGTAACATAAAATGTCACTTTGCTCATTGATTCAATGACCATCTTTCACATTTCTCACAATGAAGCTAAATTGAGATTCTGTTTCATCTGATGATCTTGATGTATTCTTTCTGGGTGTCATTGTAAAAGGTTAGATATCTTTTTTTAGAAGAAGAACCAATCATAAACATTAACAGAGGTTAACAATACAAAAGCAACAAACAAAGACAAATTTAAATGCTTGCTTTGCATCTTAAATTAATATTTTAAAAATTAGAAAAAATTTGAATACAAACCTTCCCAAAGTACCAGATGTTGATTTTTTTCAATTCATCAAAAAGTTCTTTTTCGGTGCAATCGCGAAGGAATTCAATTAACTTTTGACAGTCAGATGGCTGTAAAATAAAATAAGACACTTCAATAGTGATTTCCTTAACAAATAAAGGTAGATCTTTGTCAGAAATTAAAAAATGACATTTTAGGCCTGTTAGTTCTACAGAATTTACCAGATTTTTCATGTCATTATCTTAGAAATCTTCATTTGTTTTTTAAAATTACAGAAAAAAAATTTTGCAAGTAAATTTAAAAAATTAAATTAAAAAGATGGAACTCCATTTTTAAGTCAATACCTCTTGAAAGTAATCAGAACTCCTTACACAGTACTAAGTAAACATAAGCAAGAGGATATATATAAATATGGAAATTAAAAAGCAGTTTTGTGTAATGCACAGGAGGAAACATTCAATATTTATTTTTTTAAATTTTTCCCTTTTTTCAATCATTGTCTACAGGAAAAAATAAATAAAATATTCTATCAATTTTTATGACTTCATACAGTGGTAATTTCCATACTTTATTATGAAACATGTCTTTTCAATGCAATTACTAACTATCACACAAATTGGAAAATGTCATTGTATTTCATTTCCATAAGCATAGCAGCAAAACATGAAATGTTTATAAAATAGAAGACTTATCCAGATGGTGGTTACACAGTAAAAATTATTGACATATCTGCCTATCAAAGTTCATGTCTAGCCTACAACTCAATTAAATTCACTGCCGTTTCATTGGCTTGTGTAAAGGTTGCCAAATCAGTGATGAGTATGTGTACATCAGTCTGGTTCTTGAGCAAAATTTCATGCGTGCAAAACTCAGTACTTTTTTACAATCTCATGTGTTTGCCGATGTGTGTGTGATTGCATGCATTAAAAGAAACATACTGGTACATATATAGACATTTTGGCAAGCATGTTTAACTAAGGCAACAAGAATCATTCCAAACTTATCATTTGTAGCTGATTGACTGACACAAGTATTTTGTTAATTTCAGGATATTTTAGAACCATTGTTAAGTTTGTTTTCATTTACTTCAATAACTTCTAAAAAACATTTCATAGCTTAGCAAACAGTTTTGAGGATTTGTATTCTTGCTCATCGATTCACAATTTTTTAAGAATTAAACCAAATTAAATAATTGATGCACATTTTAAATTCTGATATTTAGGTTTACAATGCAAAAACAGCAACCAGACTGAATCTGGTGGCTAATTTTAGCAAGATCTTTGGTGCAGAGCAGCCTTCCTCTGTTATTTCTATTATAATATTTGGCACATAGCAGCACAAGGATTCACCTACAAAAAGCATTCAGGCTTTTTTAGCAGCAGAATGTCAAGTTGATGCGCACACATGTTTTCATTGCACCCAAGTTTGGAAACTTTGCTCTGTGCGCCGAAGAACCTTGGTGTGCGCGTTCAGCAAGAATAAAAAAACAATAAAACAAAAGAAATAAAGCAATAGTCAAGCATGAACTTCTGTGCGCCATGAGCAGCAAGGGTTTCCAATCAGAATCGCAACTCCCCAATTTTGCACAGTAAGTAATTATCTGGCCCTCTTGCGCTGAATTCCAGATCTCAAATCAAATCAACAACACACTAATGTCTAAAAAAAATCTCAAATTCTAAACATATATATAGCATTTATAACTTAAATCTCCTCAAAATAGACCATTCAAGGTTTTGTTATATCCATTATTCACCCTCGCGATTTACATGCAATCAAGCACCGAGAACAATGCCAAACAATGCAGAATTGAAAAACAAGCATACCACATCCGACGAACTTTTTCGTATTTTCGTTCGATCAATCTTCATGTTGAAGGATTATTTCACTCCAATAATTTGATGTTAACGGTCCTTAATCTGAGCATAATAATCCCCAAAAGCACGCAATGATGATATACAGGTAATTTTGAACTGTTCACTGTTTCACTTTAACTTTTTGAGCTTTCTGCGTTGGCTGCTACCAAAAAATTAAACAACAAAGCAATCCCTTTTGGTTTCACTACGCTTTTCGTTGCAAGTTTGTCTAAGTTACACAAACTTCAGTAACTGGCAGTTTTATCTTTTAGAATTTATGTACTTTCTATCTTATCTGAGTTTGTTGTCTATTTCAACTCGCACCCAAACGCACGAGTTATTCCAATGACTGTAAAAAGCAGTGGTGATGCCTTTTCTCCTTCGGCTTGGTTTAGCGAGTAATTCAGCTGCACGCCGCACGTTGAAACAGCACAGAGCGGCCTTAACGGCTCCGCTAAACCTTTCTGAAAGCTTCCGTATCACTTTCTTTGACTTTTTAACACGTTGTATTGCGTATTTTACAGTTTTGTGGACAACTTGCTGCACGAGTTTCTTTTATCTCAAAAGTTAATGACGGTGGAGGTGGACCGCTTGGCCTTCTCTAACCAAACCGCTGACCAAAAATCTGCCTCTGCCTCAATTATGTTTCAAGTGAGGCTGCCTTTCATCGCTTAAATTACGTCATAGCAGCATGGGGCTGATCACGCTCCTCCGCAGCGTCCTTTCAAAATTTTACTTATCATTAATTTTCAATGAAATTCTACCCCCTTCTCATGTTTGCTATGGTCATATGGTCTAGAACTTTTATTTTCACTATTTTTTATTTAAGTGTCCGTATGTTATTTCATTGATCATTTTGCTAGTTCTGACGCATGCGCAAAAATAAATATGAATATGAAAGCATGCAAAATACTGCGGTTTTGAAATGCTATTAGGCGGAAACCATTTTTGCAAAAATAAATGTACGTCTTAACTAAGTGTCCGCTTCAAAGAGCTAATTTAAGAGACGCTCATAAACTTGTGGACCTGTCCGCTTTGAATGGTATGTCCAGTAACAGAGGCAAATTCCCAGGGGGTTGGGTGGGGATACATGTCCCAGTTGGTACATGTCCCAGCAAATTCTCGGTTGGATGGGAGTGTGCCAATGAGATTTTATATATCCATCCATCTCTAATGTTCAAATTTGTGTGTGCGTATCCAACATTAATGTCGTGTTTCATTCCAAACTACCCAACAATAAGGATAATTTTTTATATCCTATCCAACATTGAAGCATTTTTGCAAAAATTGTTCCATTGCGGCACATACTTGCACCCAAATATAAGGGTTTACCACCAACGGGGGCAAATCTAGTAACAATAATGAAATTGACACACCAATTTCAAAGATATGATCCTTTGAAAACAATAAGAAACCATCTCAACTGGTAAACAAGCAAAGCCATGCGAAGTTGGGGAAGAGATGCTTAATTCTCAAATTGAAAGAGTTTTTCTTTGTTTTTGACGACTATTTTTCCAGCCCCTCTCCCCCCCCCCCTTCTTAAGATCCCCCTACTATTAATTTTCGGATATTTTTCCAATCTCCATTTCTCATTAGCACCTCCTTATCAATAATTTATGGATGTTTAGCATTTGAAGTAAAATATCTAAGCCCAAGGTAAAAATATGTTTTTCATATCACAAATAGACCATCCAATCAGATCCATTCAAATATTTTCCCCCTTCTATTCCGACCCCCCCCCCAACTATCAGGTTTTTATGATTTTTCAGACCCTTCCCATTTTATTTGCAGCCCCAGAGTACTGGCTTCAAGTTTAAAGTCGGTTTACAGAGATTCCACTGTTTTTTATAAATTCTTGAAGAGGGGATCAGGATTCCAGTTCGGAATGATGCCTTTATTTTTAAGTGAAATCTAATTCTCAGTGGAACTGTTGAGGAAAAATCCCATTCTTATGAACTGTCTTTTGTAAATATCTATCTGTATAGTTCGTGGTTCGTCTCTGGAGGGGTACTCTATTGTTGAAAATGCCAAATGTGCCACCCAAATGGGTTACTTTTGAAGCTGAAGATTCCCAACATCTGGCTGTGGGTCCGTTTTTTCCTACAAACTCTCTAGACTTGAGTACAAAGCTCTATGTGAATAACTGCAATGCAAAAGCTGATAACTAACGAACAATTTCAGACCTCATTCAGGGAAAATGCTAGCCTGTGTTCCAGTCCATCTACAATTTCTATGGGTGGACTGGAACACGGGATAAGTAAATGCAAGCTCATGAGCGGATATATTATCGATAGTTAACACTTCGAAAAAGCAAAAACAGAGCAGTTTGTCGTTGGAGACTTTTTTAGATCTTGCATTCTTTTAGAACCATTCTTTTAAAATTGCATCTTTCCAATTCTTGCGTGATCGGGCAAACAAAATCAAGGGGGGACAGTACCACCTGACAGTATATTTTTGGGTCTGGAATTTCGATTACATAGCTATATTTTTTTGGTCTGAAATATTTGCCTCACTTTAATTTAGGTTGAGATTAGCCTGTGATATTCATATAAATGGGTCAAAAATTTCACGGTATTCCTGTACGTGGGTCCAAAATGTAATGGCATTCCTGTACATGGGTCTACAATTGAATAATAGACATGGATCATTTTGAAAACAGTGTGGCACGGATATAATTATGCTGATTTTTTATGCACTTGGTCTTTCTTTCCCAATTTTAACGGATATTTGCAAAATCAGCTTTGTCTGCAAATTCTAACTTTCATCAACTTCCCTATTTGGGATATCTAGCTGTTGATGGATGAACGAGAGTATCACTCAAAGTATGGCGACATTCAATAAAGCTAGATGACATACACCTCAAGAGCAACTTAATTCGAATCTTGTTAAAAAAAGTTTTATGAACGAAGCACCCATATAGCGATGACATATACATAAAGCACACTTTGAAGGATACTTTCGTTTATTTGCCATATTTGGCTACTTGTGTCGTAAATAAAGCGAGTATCTACGCATTTTGATTTGCGAAATGTTCACCCACGTCATAGGATAAATTTCCTATTTCCAGCTATGTGAATCTCATTTCCCAGTGCCAAAAGGGGGGTATCCATAAAGGAATGCGTACATCTATCATTACTTCTAGCTTTTTCTATTGTTTTTTGCGTACAAGGGGGAAAAGGGGTAAAAAATAGTCAAATTAGTGCGTACATGCCTACCGCTTTATGGATGCACTAAAATAAGCAAAAACCGCATTCCCATTTCACCCCTTCAGGACCATCTCGTAAATTTTGCAGATAAGAAAGATATCAAGCAATCTGTGAGTTGTGTAACAAATAGAAAGACTGAGTGAAGTGAACACAGTTAACTTGTCAAAGAAAAGAATATTTGACGCAAAGGGCAAACTGTTTTCCTTTTTGGGGTACAAATCTTTGTGGTATTCCATCATCGATGATATAAGTTGGCTCAAGCTTCAAAAACCAGTCCCTTGGCTAAAGCTAAAGAGGAACCAAATCTTCTCAATTTTATTTACAGAATACAGCGACTAACACAACCCATATGATAAAAACACGTATTTTAAGCGATCTAATAAAAAAGAAAGCTCATGTCATAAACTAAACACTTTAAAACTAAAGAAATTCAACTTCACGATACGATATTTCATTTAGGCAATTTCATTATTTGCTCTTATTCGAACACCCATAAAAAATCAGTAGTGATGTTTTTTTTACCTCACATTAGTAAAATAATTCACATATGATATTTAATATTACAACAACAACAACAATGACCGTGTTTAATTAACAAATTGTCATTTGACTCAAGATATTTATTTGAAATTTTTTCAGCTTGAAATGCATTTTAGTGACAATCCGGTGGAAAAAGGTGAATTCCCCGATGGAAAAAAGGGTTGAAATTTTGTCCTCGGAATGTTTCAATGCCTCCCACCCCAGGGAAAATATTGCGTTGGAGAAAACTGGCAATTCCCGGCGCGGAAAAGCATACCGCATAGAAAAGATTTCCCCCGGAAGCTTTCTACCATCCACCCGGGTCACTTAGATGGTTTCAAATTTCAAGTTTTTGTATTTTTTCTTAGGGTTTACTTTAATTGTTTTTAAAAAAGGGTGGTTTTCCATGAAACATGAATGGCCCTGGGAAACGTGAAAACACTAGGCATAGGTAGTCCCTAAAACGTGACTAGGCAGAATTTTCCCCCGTGGAACGTGAATAGACGTGAAATTCAACCGTGATTTGTGATATAGACTCCCCTTTGCCACCCTCTCAAACATAATCTAGGAGCGTCAAGAAACTATTTATGATCATAGTGCAAAAGATGAATTATTCTTAATTTAATGAATTATTCACTGTATTATTAAAATAAAATGACATGAAAATGAACGCAAAAAATATTCTCCTGCATGATGAAATAATCGTTGTTGAGTCAGTGTTGTTGAGCCTGTCCTTGACGAATTAATGTAATATTGTTGTCAATTCTTAAACATTGTTGTACAGTTTATGTTCAACGTTGCAGAATTGGAGAAATCCTCAGCAATTCTCTTTTGTTTCCCGGCCTCATTACTTTCAAGTTCATTTCCCTACCTCTGCTCACGAAATCGTGGAGTTGTTCAGAGCTGCTAACAATGACATCATCAACTTCAATAATAACATCGTATGGCTGTAAGCCACTTTTATGAGCAGGAGAGCCTGGCAAAACCTCGACAATAAGAACGCCATGCGATACATCCGGGAACTCGCGAATTCTTTGGCGCAGTTGCTCCTCGATTTCAGGATACAATGTCATCATCTTTATGCCTATTTGCGGCCTTGCAGTTTTTTTCAGTGATAGTTGTGATTTGCCACGATCCTGTTTTTCCAGCGATTGTAATAAGAAAGCTTTGGCACGGTCAATGGGCACAGAAAATGATATACCTGCAAGAAGATATATGTTGCCAGTTAAGCCAGTGTAAAGAAGGAATTGAATTGAAATCTTTGGGAAGCAAATGTAGTATCGGATTCATTTTTACAAAATATAGTTGCCTAAGAATGTATTTATAATAACATGAGTGGTGCACGAAGATAAACCAAGTTTTCTCTCGTTTTAATTTTGTTCATGTAGTTTGATAATTTCTTTAGTTTATTACGACCTTCGGTAATCAGTTTTGCTGTATTTGGTTTCTTTGCACCAAATTAAGACAGTGCCTTTGTCTTTTGTAAGTTAACACTTTCTTGCTGTTTTTGTGTAAAAAGACGGTACAGAAAAACGTTTCGTTCTTCTTGTAGTGGGAATTGAGTTGAGGTTAGGTTAGGTTTACAGTTTACAGCTAAAAGTTTACAGTTTACAGTTTACAATTTACAGTTTACAATTTATAGTTTACAGTTTACAATTTATAGTTTACAGTTTACAGTTTACAATTTATAGTTTACAGTTTACAGTTTACAATTTATAGTTTACAGTTTACAATTTATAGTTTACAGTTTATAGTTTAATTTAGTTTAGTTTAACTTAGTTTAGTTTAGTTTATAACGGTTTAGCACTCTCTCGCATTTTCTTTTTGATTCGGTTTTCTTCTTCTTTCATTTTCAAACGTTAGCTCGTAAAAGATATGTATTATATTTTAGATAAGACCTTAAAGAAATTTTTACATAAAACATATTTTGTTTTATAAAATGAAATGTTTTATAAAAAATGTACATGACAAAATTTCCCCCATAAAACATCAATTAAAAGCAAATTTCATTTTATATGCGGAAAAAAGAAATAAAAAGTTTTGAAAAGAAAAGAAATTGAAAATTCATATACGGAAAAATAAGTTCGAGCACCTGAAGTATTGAGCAGAGTCATCGTATTGATACCAATCACCTCTCCGTCCAAATTTATCAAGGGTCCACCTGAATTTCCTTTGTTTATTGCTGCATCGGTTTGAATATACTTCATGTCGCCTAAAAAATAAAAGGCATGCTGTTTTATAAACCTAAAAATACACATTTTTTGAATGTAACTAAACATTAATATGTAACAATGAACCCAGCTTGAAAAAGCAATTTTTCATTTGTTCAGGAGTTGTAATATGTCGGGTGACCCAAAAACTATCTCCGTTTGCAGGGAGCAATGGCTAGAAAACCTTGCACCTTGTTATTTCAAATTGTACACAAAATGATTTCCAAAGGGCAAACATTGAGTTTGGGATGATATGGGATATCATCAAGTCATCTTCAATGACATTTATATGTCAAAAACTGGAATTTAATATATCCCTCGTTCGCAGTGCCGTAGGAAGGAGAAATAATGTAATATTTGAGAAAAAGTAGGGCCCCAATAGGCGCTATGGCATTGCTCGTTCGTGAGCTTTCAAGGCAATTTAAAAGAATGCCATTCATTTCCAATGTCCACGTTTTGACATTAAAACAACCTTCCTGTTCTCATATCGTCTTGGGGAGTTTGATTAGTGAATCATTCCAAAAGTGCCATTAAAGCAAGCAGTCATTTTAATGTCAAAACAAGGACTGGAAATAAAGAACCTATTTTCTTCTTCAAATTAACTTAAAAGCTCACGAATTAGGGCAATTTTAACTTCAAATTTTGGACAGGTAAATGTGGTTGCAGATGAATGGTTGATATCCCAAATTTTAAATTTGGCCTTCGGACACAGGTTTATTCACAATTTGAGATTTGTAGACTCACAGATTTTGAGCAAAAGCCTTATCATAGAAATTAAGTCTTAGCAATCAATATTTTTCATAAGATAGAGTACCTTTTCTAAGTCCAATGTCTTTTCCTCCTCTGTGAACAGCACTAACAATACCTGCAGTTACCGTGTTACTCAAATTTAAAGGACTTCCTAAAGCAATAACCCATTCCCCTGGCCTTAGATTTGCAGAATTTCCTAATTTTATTGTTGCAAGTTTCTCATCTGCTTTGATTTTCAAAACTGCTAAATCAGCAATAGGGTCTATGTCAAAAACATCAGCTTTATGAACCTAAAAAGTAAAATAATCCACAAAGCAAAGTCCAAATTGTTCAGTATTATAAAACTATGATAACTTGTATACTGCTATATACAAATACTGGATGTTTAAAAAATGTGTTGGTGTTTCATTTAAAATATCAAGAAAAGTGCAACAAATGATATACCACCCATTGTCAACAGTAAGCAATTAATGTATTGCATATTACCGATCTAGAAGCATTAACTGAAAACTTTGCTACATATTTCTTTAAAATTAGTTGTGCATTCACCAAGACATGTCTGATGCCTCTGCATAATATCAAAGCTTTGTTGTGTTAAAACAAACACAAACGTTAATGTCATGCTCTTGAAGAGTAGCTTATAAACCAATTGAACATTTTCAGTTGAACATCTTTGCTTTGTTTTCAAACATTTTAAATTCAAAAGCATTTGCATAATACAAATTCTTTGGCAAGTAGCAACAAGTAACAAAATACTCTCAGGTGTATTTAATGCAGTTTTCAAGTTGCTTTATTTATAAATTTTGCAAATACACAATAAAAAAACCACATTTTTATTGAAAGGTCCAAATATACTTTAATTACAGCAGATATATTCTATAATATATTTTCAACATACATCTCCTGATGCTAACTTTACATCAACAGAAGTAGTATTTGCAACAACATGTGCATTGGTTAAAATGACACCATAATCAGTAACAACAAATCCAGATCCGGCCCCTTGCGCCACGCCCCCTCCAAAAAAACCACCGAGCTGTTGTTGTTGAATTTTAACATCAACATAAACAACAGCAGGCGATGCAATTTCTACTGCATCAGCTACGAAATTAAATTTTTTAGCATTCTCTGAAATCTTTGTTGAATAATTTCTTCTGGGAACTCCAATCAATAATAATAAGTTTTCTCTTTTCTTTTTCTTTCCAACAAAAATAATAGGCCCATCATCGACATCGTGATTCTCCGAAAGAAAACTTGTTTTTCTTGCTCCAAAAATAGATAAAGTTCGGGCAACGATTCTCCAGTTCTTTGATTGAGTATTTAAAGCACACGGTATTCGACCGCAACATCTTACAAAAGTGGCATTCATCTTCAAGTGCAAAAGTAAGAAAAAAACAAGACAAAAACAAAAAATAAGAATATATTACAAGCCATTAGCTGCAGCGCGCTCCCAAAATTAAAACAAAGGATAACTTCATGTAAGATTTCACAGGCATGCGCAA